>OZ057415.1:110267997-110437275 GCA_964056705.1 Troilus luridus | reverse complement strand
TATGGACACCTGAAAAAGGTCGGGTTGTGGGATTTTCGGGCCAATGTACAAATTAATTAAATAAAAAAGTCAAAAGAAAGTAGTTTGTAGTCATAAATTAAGATCGTAACGTAAGCACCATGTAAAACGGTAACACCAGCTAAAAATCATAGATAAATAATTAATAAAAAGCAATAACAATATTATTTACAAAATTTTAATAGGATGCTTATCGCTGAGCCGGAAAGAAAAGTTAAGGAAATACCAAATTTCCTTATTAGAATAATTAGATTACAAAGGACAGTCAAGGGGAAAGCTTGGACAAAAAAACAACAACAACATCTTCAAAACAAAAACTACAATATCAAAGAAGTAAATATATTCAGAATTCATCTGGCATTTGGTCAGGTCACGATACTTCTCGGTAGTACACTGGTACGTACACAGACTCCTTCAACTCTGACTTCCTCTGGGGAGGAAACGCTCTTGAAAAGGCTCATTCGAGCTAATATAAACATTTTCACTCCTGTTCCCGGGATGTGCTGCCCCCTAGCGGACAGAGATGGCTAATTTATTTCTCGGTTCTGGGAATAATTGAGAAATCCCTGACTATATTCCCGTCTCTGTTAACAGAGCTGGGGATGAGAAATGATTTTTAATCACGTCTCTACCAGAGAGAAGATCATTAACAATATAATTTCTTTATGTAAATTACAACTTCATTTATATTTCTCTTCAGTTTACCAGAAATTAAATGAAAAACTTCTTGGTCTGAGCCTTTAAACAGGGCAGTATTGTTTTAAGAGAGAGGATATAGCTTGTGGTTTATAAAAGTATAGTATCCTAAACGATCATCCTATCACGATCACCTCCTTTGTGAAAAACCTAGGCATCACCATCGACCAAAACCTTTCTTGGAAATCCCACATCGCCCAGATATCCCGACGGTCAATTAGTTCCCTGAAGTTGTTCGATCGTTCTCGTCATCTCCTTACACAATCTTCCCGTAAGCTTCTCGTATCTTCTCTCATTTTCCACCACTTTGACTATTGTAGCGTGGTATATGGAGGCCTCTCTAAAATGTTTGAAGACAGACTAAAGAGAATAATGAACTGCTCTCTAAGATTTGTTCTTGGTACTCCGAAGCGATCGCGCGTCTCTCACCTCTGTGATGAGTTAAAGTGCCTCTTCCCTCCCTTCCGAAGACAATATTTCCTCTGTTCATTCTTATACCAATCCATTCACTCTCAACACCCTTCATATATCTACAGTCTCCTCCAATTCAAATCCTCAGTTCAACACCATAAAACAAGATCCCGCCTTTCTGATCTCTATATACGTCCACACAGAACTAATGCATTCGAACTCGCCCGCTCCACCACAATGTGGAACTCAATCCCTCCTTATATCCGTCATATGCCCTCACTATCAATATTTAAATCCTTGCATTTTCAACACCTAGCTTCCCAAAAGGATAGTCTCTAAGCAGGCTAGTCATTTGCTTAGAATGTAATGTATAGAATAACTCATTGTGTTATTTAGTTCTTTTAATTTTGCTTTTTGAAAAGCTATACATCACGTAAAGAAATGATTGTATGCTAGCTCATGCATCTAACAAAAGCTATGGATTTATCTACTCTCTGTAATTCCTTAATATCCTGTCAAGATCTCTACTGTTTATTTACTTACTATTATTTTTGTTTATATATTTCTTTTTAAATTGTTTTCTGTCATTTTTTACACGCTTTATGATTTGTAACATTTAGCCTTCTGGCCAGATAAATATTAAGTTTTTTTTCCGTGTTCATTTCTGTTACTCTAAAGGGACTTAGTCCCAGAATAAAGTTACTTTTCTATTATTTTCTATTTTACTATATATAAAAATTAAAATTAAAGATTTGATTCGCCTATATAATTGGCTTTTAAACTTTTGGATTGCCCAATTTTTTATTTCCAATATTTCAATATTATTTATACGTCCAATTTACTATTAATTAATTGATTATTATTATTCACTGTTCACTATTGGGTCGCTAAGAGACAGCGGCCAATTTAATCAATAATTTATTGCCTAAGATAGAGAAGGGGAATAGAAAAGGTGGCTTGGAACGGCTCCTTTGTGATTGGCTTGGAACCGTTCCAACACAGTCCGCTGATTCATCTATCTTATAATTTGAACTTTAATCGAGCGCTATTTTTAAAATGGCAGATCGGGTTAAATCAGCCTCCAGCAGTTTATTCTCTTGTCACGACTTGTTTAATATCCAGCCATTCAATTAATAAAAGTTTTTTTTAGTTGAATAAGAATACAAGTTTTTTTTTTAAATATGTTTGTAACATAACATACTGATATAATATGTAATGAATTAAATGGTCCGGGTGGAGTTAAGAAAAATTCTCAAAATATAATTAAGTAAGATAAAACAATATCCAGTCGTACTTAATTATTTATTATTTCTTCAACGTTTCGACATTAATCATTATTAATTGTTAAAATATATAGTTGTATGCATCGATCTGTAATGAATATAACAATAATAAATTTATAAGTCAATTTATCTGCAAAGACAACTATAACAATTAAAATAATATATATATTTTTTTTTTTATTTATAATTTAATTTTCATTTGCACCTGCGTAATTGCGCATTCAGCAAATTTGATGCTAGTGTTTTTCACCTTGATTTTCTACTTGAACTTCTTTATGATGATGGAGTAAAAATATAAATATCAATAGGTGAGTAGGTCTCTTGGCCAATTTCTTTTTAATCTTTTCCTATCCAGTCCAGGTAACAGGGAGTAGGAAAGCGGAAGAACGAGTGGGTTTGGGTGATTTTGTGTCGATGAGTGGAATGCCATGTATTTGTTATGAATATATGATTTTATAGTGGGAATGAATATGTCGTTGTGTATGGTGTGATTCGAAATATACCATGGTGCATTAACAATTTTTCTGAGAATTTTGGACTGTGTTGTTTGAATCTTGTGTATGTGGACTTTTTTTGCTGAACCCCAAATGCTCCATACGTCCAGATAGGTTTCAGTATGCTATTATAGATAAGTCGTTTGTTCCGTAAGTCAAGTGAAGATCTGTAGTCCAGCAGATGTGATAGTTGTTTGTACCGTCTAGTCAATTCTTGTCTCTTTAATTTTGTATGTATGTTCCATGTAAGTCTTTTGTTCAAGTATAGTCCGAGATAACGTACATAATATAAATTTAAAAAAAAATGTGTACCAACAATTAGCGAAATAAAGCATAGATACCTCTAAAATGCATTGCTATGTTATTAATTTAAAATTTTCATCGAGATGACCTGGAAGCTGGGAATTACTTGACCCCTCCCTCCCGGGGAGGAAGAAAGGCGGGAGGGAGAACGAGGAGGTGATGCTGACCGCGAGGAGAATGGCTCCATCAGGAACGGCCCTGAAGAAAGTTGGTAACGAGAGAGGCTCTTGTTAAAGCCGCCATATCCGAGAAGGTATCAACATTCCCCGCCATCTCACCGAGCTGAGAACGTCAGATGGAACTTTCTTTAAACGTTCTCCTCTCTTCAAGTCCAGTTTATTTCTGGTTTAACCTTTATAAGATTTTTTTTATGTTTCTTCTCTGTCAGAAATATACTTAATCCAATCATAGGAAATTAAAATTGACGTTATAATACTAAACGAAATAAATAAGTTGAAACTATCACCGACAAGGTTATAAGGTTCAGTACATGTTAGAGACTGTACTGTTTTTAGGACAATGGTTTAGCCATTAGTTGATTTGGGCGAGATCACACTCAACCGCTTGGGTTTCTTCCTATTAAGCATTCCCGCTTTATAAAGGCTGGATTGCCTGTAGATCCCACAAGGCTGAAAGGAAAATATAAAAGAAATTCACTAACAATATCAATCGTAAGGCAGAACTTAAGTTTTAGTAAGATTTTCTATGTAATAATATAATTTTACTTCATTACTATTCCAAACTCTAAGGTAGGGGTAGGCAACCCAAATGATCTTGAGCGGGCAAGTGCATCATGGACCCTGGAAGTGCATCATGGACCCTGGAAGTGCATCATTGCTCGATCACAATGAAAAATTGAACCATTAAGAATTATCTTTATTGTGTTTTAAATTATTAAGCACTAGCTCGGAATTGGAGAATTAAAATCAATTCCAAAAAGTCCCATCAAATTACCTTTACCCTTCGCCGAAAACCCATGACTTCCTGTCCTACTGTATCCTTTAATAGTACTCCACTTATCCCTGTTGAACAGACCCGCTACCTAGGACTCAACTTAGACAAACGTCTTACTTGGAACCCTCACACAAGACTGAAAAGACAAGAAACAGCTAGACGCTTCCGACTACTTCAACACATACTAGACAAACGCTCAAAGCTTCATATCAATTACAAAAGACTTATTTATGTTACTGTGATAAGACCTATATGGACTTACGGAATTGAACTATGGGGCTCCACCAAACCATCAAATTCCTCTCGTATTCAATCCTTGCAATCCAAAATCCTTCGCAAAATCCTAAACGCTCCTTATTTTGTCACAAATAAAACCATCCATAATGAACTGAACGTTCCATATGTTACCGATTTAGCCCATTCCAGATACCTATCATTCCATAATAAACTCCAGGCCCATCCAAACCCACTAGTTTCCATCCTTGGTTCCAATTCCATCCCGGACAATCCTCCTAGGCGTCTGAAGAGAAGATGGCCTCGAGACCTCCTATAATAGAAATATAATTAGAGTGCTGCCGATGGGTAGTGCCTCTACACGTCCTTTCATGTATTTATTTATTCATACAGCCCTTGTACTGGATGTATATATTACAGTTGTACAATTCAATAAAATAATTTAAAAAAAAAACAAAAAAAAAAACACTAGCGACTAATGTATTTTTTTATAATTTAGCTCCTATGAACAAAAAAGATTACCGCGAACAGACATACAGACACAGCCAAGGACTTTGTTTTATAATAACTATAGATAGATAGATATAAGGCAGCGTCTTCGATGAAACCTCTCAGGCGGCTGGCTATACTTTATCCAACATTTCCGCAAAATATCTTTATATTCCAACAGATTTACAAAAAACTCGATAAATTATATAACAAAACCTTCCTGGTGAATCTATCTATCAATTGGTGAAAACCCCATGAAAATCCCTGCAGTATTTTTGAGTTTACCGCGAAAAGACGCTGCCGAGGATTTTGTTTTATAATATGTATAGAAGTAGACGTATAAAATATAATATTTATAGTGGTATTAAAAAAAAACAAAAAAACAAACCTGTACCTCTATAACCCGTGAACGAGTCTGGGGGTTCAGTACATGGTAGAGACTGTACTGTTTCATGGACAACGGTTCTGCAAGGAGGTGACTTGTCCTAGGTCACTCTCAACCGCCAGGGTTTTCCCACTTATTTTGGGTACCCTATTTTTACAATATTTTATAGAGTCTGGGTGAGCTTCAGTAACACACTAAATAAAAGTAACTGCCTGCAGCGGGATTTGAGCCAGGCATGGCAACTCAATCCTCTACCACTGAGCCACTCCGCTCCCATAGTGGTATTAAGCGCAAGAAAAAAAAAAATTTAAATTATGGAAACTAAATTTAGAATAAGTTCATTCATATCATAAGTACACATTATTTTAAAAATATCCTTGTTAAAGAAATAATTCCGGTAATATTGAATATTTTAATAACTCCCCCCTAATTAAAGGTGCATAATTTATGGAAGCTGGGTTTTTCCCCAGAGGGTCTTTAGATCCCACGGGGTCCATCAATGGCTGTTAATAAGATTAAATAATTCATCTGCCACAGCCGGGGTTGAATCCAGGATCATGGGCAACTCAGCGCTATTTGGACTGAGCTACTCAACGTCCACCTAAACTATTTTTACCGAATAAAAAAAATAATTATTACTATGACATGAATTCCTATCCCTATGACATGAATACTTTTGATAGGAATTTGTGCGGTCTATCGTTCCGTTCTTACTGTTTCCCGCATAATCAATAGGAGTGATCTGATTACGGAGTGGAGTGATGGACTTTAAGACCGATAAAGTTGTTTATTTATTTATTCGCCACCTTATGCTGTTTTAACTAATCGGACGGTGTCACAGTGGGGAGTTCTAAATTTTGCATATCCAAGAATTAGTATATATATATATATATATATATATATATATATATATATATATATATATATATATATATATAAAAGAGTTTGACCTGACTCTCGCAGACCAAAACGGCATAAGCTACTGACCTGAAATTCGGAAAGTAGATACATTTAATAAGGCCAACGTGCTTTTTTTTTTTTTTCGAAAATCAACCCCTAAAAGTTTAAAATATGGGATGAAATAATAATAATAAAGGATTATTAAAGGGATAGAAATGAGATTGGATCTAAAATCAATGATATGCTTCTAGGGGCTGATTGAAAACAAGTCAATATATTCGGTAGTCGAAATTAAGGAACACCTGCGCTATCCCTCAGAATTTTTGAATACTTTAAATCAATCAGGTCTGCCAGCACATAAACTTTTACATAAAGCTGGGGCACCTGTAATGCTACTCTCCGAAATTTAAAACCTCCAAAATTGTGTAATGGGGCTAGGATGCAGACAAAATTATTAAAGCTACTGTAATTACTGGATCTGGTCGAGGGGAAACTTTTTTTTTCTCACGGGTGCCTCTGATACCATCCGAGTATGCATTTTAATTCAAGAGGTTGTAGTTTTGGATATTACACAGTAGATTTCAATTGAAAACACATAAATAGTTCTGTAATTATGCTATTTAATATTTAATAGGACATTTTATAAAAATGGACCAACAAAGGAATAAGAATTAGTAGGCTGGCGGAATTCCCAAATGCTTTAAGTCATTGCGAATAATATGGAGTATAACTTTAATTTAATTTGATTCACTCTCCATTTAAACTCATCTTAAGTTTTTTTTCAAAATCAACGCGGACGTGTAATCAAAGCTAGTAAGGTACAATAGGACAATGATCTTTAACGAGTACCTGATTCTAATGAATCGCACGCCTCTTCCAAATGAGAGCGTAAAAAAGGATTTTTTAATCCCTGATGGGCTATGAACAC
Source organism: Troilus luridus (assembly GCA_964056705.1). NCBI lineage: Eukaryota > Metazoa > Arthropoda > Insecta > Hemiptera > Pentatomidae > Troilus > Troilus luridus. The sequence goes on along the minus strand of OZ057415.1, from coordinate 110,430,180 downwards.
TCTATCTCGAGCATAGTAGTCAGTTTGGCTAACCACTACATCGCAGATCCGAAGAAGTCCGAGTCGCTTCCCTACGCTGTCGTGTTCATTCCATCTGACATGGAACGATTGGAGCGAAGTGAATCCACTTCCAGTTACGTTGAAACATCATAAAGGGGATACAAAACGTTGCAATGGGAAAAGTATTCTTGTGTTAACTCAATTTAAAATGCATTAGACTCGACTAAGACGTTGCCGTGGGGGTGGGGGGTGGGGAGGGGGGAGATAACGAACAATCTTTTATTAAACGGTGAAAAGCTCTCTCTCTTTCTCACTCTCTTTCTGTCTCACACTCTCACTTTCTTTTCCTTTTTATGTTTTCCCCTCTCCCTCCCCCTCCTATCTCTCTCTATATCCCTCTCTCTCTCTCTCTCTCTGAACAAGATTGGATTTTCAAATTTAATAAAATGATATCAAACTGTTCGGGGATGAATCAAGTTTAATAATTCCAACACCGATTCCAATAGAAGAAAAATCTACTTGGGGTCTTTCTTTCTTTTTTCATCTTATCACTCGGAAATATAAAAAAAAACAAAAAAACTCTTCTAAGCTTAGTCAAGTTTTATGATTTATTGAAAATTGCCGAGGTAAATCAATTACTCGTCATACTTATCAAACAATCATACCTAATTGACGAATCGCTACATTTTGTCTTGATAATGTATGATAATATGATTATATACGTGCACTCGTACACTCATGCCGATGTCTAATAATACTTTTCTGTACCCAGAAGGCTCTCAAACGTTAACATTTGTTGGTCCGGACACATGTAGAGGAGTACCGCAGAGGTTTACCTGTCTCAAAGTGTGTGCCACTTAGGGTTGCCGGATGTCCGGTTTTTGACCGGAAAAGAAAATCTGGGTTGACCGGACAAATGAATGTCTTGTTTTAAAGAAATTTTACGACATTGGAAATGTATCGACTGACGAAAAAAATCGTCTTGCTGTAAGTACTGTAAAAAGTGATTTGTGCGTTTTTTTGCAAATATAAGCGCTAGTTGTCATTTCAAAGATGTCATTTCTTGTAATAAACCTTTGTTAAAAGTGTCATCGAATGCTAAATATATCCAAAAGTAGATTGTAATTTTCTGTAATATTTATGAGCTAATAAAAAAATTAAAAAGTTGTACGGTTTTTTTTCCCGAACATATCTTGTGCCATGCGATTCTGGATTTCATTTTTTTGTGTTTGTTAGAGTTTTTTTCGACAGTTTGTTAGAGAAAGTTTGTTCCTTGGAGGTTTTGTTTATGAAACACCTTCATTTCATTGCGGAAACACAATACAGTTTTGGAAGAATTAATGAAGTTATTATTTAAATGTGAACCATATCTGTACCGCGATCGTGCAGCATACGCAGAACTAGTAGCTATGTTGAGAGTAGTGATGTGCCGGATCTTTAACGAAGTATATCCCCGGATACGGATATTTCGTGTCAATATTCGCGGATACGGATCTTAATTTTTTTACTCAATCGATGTCCGTGTACGTGACCTTGCTGTTGCCCCTTGACGCTTTGTGTGGCAGGCAGAACAGTAGGTTATGAACATTTCGAGTTTTCGACTTGCACTGGGCGGCATAGATAACGTAGTCAGTTTTAAATTCTCAACAAATAAGTTTTTCTTTAAACCTTGAAAGGATTTCCTGAGTCAAATGTTAAACGTCAATAGTTTTTCACTGCTACCTAATCACCTTTATTCAGGGTTATTTTAAATTTACTGAAAACCACTTTACCGCGTAGTAACAGTAAAAAAAAAAAGAGACTGTACTGTTTCATGGACAACGGTTCTGCAAGGAGGTGACTTGTCCTAGGTCACGCTCAACCGCCAGGCTTCCCCCTTATTATGGGTATCCTATTTTTATAATATTTTATAGAGCCTGGGTGAGCCCCAGGAGGTTCCTAGATCCTATATGATCCATCTCCGGCTGCAAACAGACTAAATAAAGTAACTGCCCGCAGCGGGTTTTGAACCAGGATTTCCGGCATGGCTACTCAGTGCTAAACCACTGAGCCACTCCGCTCCCTAACACTATAAACAGCAAATTTTGTTCTGGACAAACATCGGAAAGGGATAAAAAATTGCGTTTTTCCATACAAACTAAGATCAGCTGATCGGTCATTTGAATGGATTAATTTTTTTTTTAGTTTTCGATGTTTGTCCAGAACAAAATTTGCTGTTTATAGTGTTACTAACACGCACCTAAGAGTTTTGCAGTGAATATAAAATACTCATATATACAATTTCATCTATGTATTGAAAATTAATACGGATACGCGGATACGGATACGGATATCCGAACATCACTAGTTTAGAGGCAGACCGCAGGGTGTGTTGGCTCCTGGCTCCCGAAGGTAAGCGTTTCCTGTTTGACTCTGTGTCTACGTGTATCGCCGGTCTTGAACACTACATTCTTTTTAAAGGGAGTAAAAGATCCTTGATTACACCGCCTTTCGGAAGGGGCGTAAAATAGTTCTTCCTAGCTCGTGCGGTGTAAGGTTCTTTATAAAGATCCCTGTCCCGATTATGACTGGATTGGGGAAATTTAGGGTTCCCACTATAGTATTGTCAAAATTGTCCACAAGCAAAAAAAAAAAAATATGACTGTCATATTGGATATCTGGAGTGTAGATAGAGGAAGGAAAGAAGCTTATATTAAGTATTAAGACGTGTTAGTGAGAGAGGAAGCGTAGAGAAAAGAAAAAGATTGCTTGTCTCTTCTGTGTTGGGGGAGCGGGTGATATCTCGAAGTGTTACGGGGGGGGGGCGGAATTGCTAATGGGTAATATAAATTTGTAAAATCGGGGGGCGTGGAGTTATTTATTTAGTGAAGTAGAGAGCGCTGCAGTCGTTTCTGAGGCACACTCGACTCTTGAATAACCCACTCTCGAGAGCAAGTCGAGTCGCTGTAGTCGGCGTGAAATAGTCACCACTGTCGCGCTTCTTTCATTAGGTCTCTTTCTCTCTCTCTACTCGCTACTCCTCTGTCTTCGAGTTTTGTCTATCTATATTACAATGATCTAAAGAGGGGGAAAACATCGAGTATTAGGTTGGCTATCTGTTCCCCATATCTTTATGAAACTGTCGTAATTCTTATAGAACGACGTTTTGTTTAGTATTAGTGTCATATTCCTAATACAGTCAGCACTGGGAGTATCCATGGCAACCAGCCCTGGCCAGAAGATTGCAGCAGTTGTTGTTAGGCTCATACTCTAACTTAACCTTACTTAATGTTTTATGTTCAAGTGTAATTGTTATTGATTCAATATAATGTTCAATCATATAAAGTGCTTTTTATTTCATAATAGTTGGCGACGAGGATGGGATAACTATTATGAAATAAAAAGCACTTTATATGATTGAACATTATATTGAATCAATAACAATTACACTTGAACATAAAACATTAAGTTAGAGTATGAGCCTAACAACAACTGCTGCAATCTTCTGGCCAGGGCTGGTTGCCATGGATACTCCCAGTGCTGACTGTATTAGGAATATGACAGTCTTCCCTCCTAATAAGAAATCACTCACAAGATACCCGGTATAGTACCGGATCCCCATAACGTTCAATAGGTCTATGAGTGCGGACAGGGCGAGAGAAATGTAGTGGAGGCGGACTTGGTTGAGCAGGAAATTGAGCACTGGTCTCAGCTTGAGGAACTTGAGGTACACTATAGAGTTGTGGTGGGGCTGGATCAAATGTCACTGTCTTCTTTTGAACTAACGAAGAACGAAGTTGATTAATATGTCGTTTGATAATTCTTCCAGAATCAAGTTTGACAAGATAATGACGAGACTGTCATATTCCTAATACAGTCAGCACTGGGAGTATCCATGGCAACCAGCCCTGGCCAGAAGATTGCAGCAGTTGTTGTTAGGCTCATACTCTAACTTATAACCTTACTTAATGTTTTATGTTCAAGTGTAATTGTTATTGATTCAATATAATGTTCAATCATATAAAGTGCTTTTTATTTCATAATAATTAGTAAAACAAACGGAATTCGTGATAACTAACTACTTTGTATTCAACTGTAAAATTCGTAATCATTGGAACTAATAAAATTGTTTGATGTTATTTAAAAATAAACGGATCGATACCCTGCGCTGGGTAGGCGCACCTAGGCCCGATAACGCCTGTGACAATTTAAATTATTTATTAAAAGGACTCTGTGGAATCTTGATAAATCAAGGGTTCACGTACCCTTAATGAAGTATATAATGTCAATTGAGTGAATGGTATTGTTGAGCGTTTTCTGTCGGCACTTAAAATAAAATAGTTTCACCTATTTTTGCGTGTTTTCTTGACTGCACCCCCAACTAATTACATCCTATTATATATATATATATATATATATATATATATATATATATATATATATATATATATATATATATATATATATAATTTTTAAATAGTAACGATACTAGATATGTGAAGTAGGTTTTCTCAAATTTACAAATAACACACGTCTACGATGAAAAAATTGTATCATATTTATTTCACTAGTGGGTTTAACAGTATTTTTTGTGCTGCTTACGGAAAAAATAGTGAAACAATTCCATCACCCCTATATAAGTCACAAATTTCACCTAAAAATTTCTTATTTGATTCATTAAAAAGGAGTTTGAAAGCTGTACTTCTTAACGATGGTAACCGATATGCTTCTGTGCCTGTCGGACACTCAGTCCATTTGAAAGAATGCTACGAAAATCTTAAGTTTGTTCTTAATAAGCTCGGCTACTCTGACCGTAAATGGACCATTTGTGGGGATCTGAAAGTTATTTCCATGTTAGTAGGTCAACAAAGTGGTTACACAAAGTTTCCATGTTTCCTCTGGGAAGGGGATGGCCGTGACAGGAAACAACACTATGTCAAGTATACGTATTATATTTTATTTTTAGAAGTATATAGGCTTACTTCCACCACTTCATATCAAATTGGGGCTAATGAAACAGCTTGTAAAGTATTACCCAAAGAAGGAAAGTGTTTCAAGTATCTTTGTAATCAGTTTCCTGGTATATCCGATGCTAAGCTGAAAGAGGAGGGAGTCTTTGTTGGGCCTGACATCAGAACACTTTTAAAAGATGAAAGCTTTGTTACTAAATTGGAAATCGGAAAAGTTGCCTGGAATTTATTTAAATATGTTGTAACAGGCTTTCTTGGAAACAAAAAAAAAGACCCAAACTACAAAACTTTGGTTTGCTGAATTGTTACAAAACTACAAAATGTTGGGCTACAACATGAGTGTCAAAGTTCATTTCCTTCACTCACATCTGGACTGCTTTTCAGAAAATCTTGGGGTTGTAAGTGAGTAACAAGGAGAACGTTTCCATCAAGAAATAAAAGAAATGGAGCGCAGATATCAAGGTCGATGTAATGTCAACATGATGGTAGATTACTGTTGGGTGTTAAAAAGGGAAAATTAATCAGAACACCAAAAGAATCATTGATGGAAAAAGAAAACGTTTTTATAACGACTTATAATAACTTTACAACACATTTGCATCACGTTTATGCTCATTTCAGCTAGGTATCGTTGTTTTTTTAAATGTTAAAATCAAGAAAACAAATCTACAATTATCGGTTTTTTGTACTTTTTCCAAAAACTTAACTTAATTTTGTAGGCAAGCTTTACGTGATAGAAAAAAAGCAATGTCATTTTTGAAATGAGCGCAAAAAACTACATAAAGATCAGTTAACTAAATCTAAACAATTTTTAAAAAAAGTTTTTTTTTCAGACCCGTAATCTTCAAGGTTTTTCATGTAATATTCTTTTTTTACCTGTTAGAATTTTTTTCTCGAGTTCTTCCGGCATTAATAATTTATCTTACCTATTATCATTTACTTCCTGTGGCTCGTCTAGCCTCTATAAACGTGGTGGTACCCATGGCGGTTGAGCATGATCTGGGATGTTTCATCTCACTGGACAACCGTTTTCAACATTTACTAGACAAACGCTCTAAGCTCCCAATTAACTACAAGAGACTCATATACATTACAATCATTAGACCCATCTAGACTTATGGAAAAGAGCTTTGGGCTCGACTAAGGCATTCAATTCCTCTTTTATTCAATCCTTACAATCCAAAATCCTTCGTAAAATCCTCAATGCTCCTTACATTGTTAAGAACAAAATAATCCATAATGACCTTAATGTCCCACTTGTTGCTGATTTGGCCCGAATCCGATATCAATCTTTTAATGACAAACTTTGTTTCCACTCAAACCCACTATTTTCAAACGTAGCAATCTCTTCAATTCCTGATAATCCTCCGAGTTCGTCTGAAAAGAATATTGCCTCGTGACCTTCTAAGTTGAACTTTTTATTTGAGTACTACTACTGGGTAGTTTCTCTACTTGTCTTTTCATGCCAGTGTATACATTAATTATATTTACTTGATGTTATTCTGTTATACAGTTGTAAATTTCATTAAATACAAAAATTAAAAAAAGTTATTATTGGTATGTTTTTTTTTTTTAATTTTTAACATCCCTACAATCCAAAATCCTTCGTAAAATCCTTAATGCTCCTTATTTTGTTAAGAATAAAATCATCCATAACGACCTTAATGTCCCATTTGTTGCTGATTTGGCCCGAAACCGCTATCTATCCTTTCATAACAAACTTCATTTCCACTCAAACCCTCTGGTTTTAAACCTAGCTTCCTCTTCAATTCCCGATAATCCTCCGAGGCGTCTGAAAAGAAGATGGCCCCGTGACTTCTTAGTTGAACTTGTGATTTGAGTACTACCAGTGGGTAGTTTCTCTACTTGTCATTTTCACATGTCATTTTGTATCGCTTAGCCCATTTAGTAGATGTATTTTTTTTTTTATACAGTTGTAAATATCAATAAATAAATTAAAAAAAAAAATAAATAATTTTTAACAAAACAAATTTTATACCTTCTTTATTACTTATTTGATGATACTCTAATGGGTGATTTTATAAGAATTTTCGGATTTGATTTTTTTTTTTTAAATAACATCGATATTCCAACCCATTCACACAAAACCTCGACCTCGATAAATCATATATCTAGACCTTCCTGGTGAATCACTTTATCTATTGGTGAAAACCGCATGAAAATCCGTGCTGTAGTTATTGAGTTTACCGCGAACAAACGCGGCCGAGGACTTTGTTTTATAATATGTATGGATACCATGTATTTGTATTTCAATAGTTTTATTTTCATTTTTGGCATTATAATCATCGTTAAGTTCAACAATACTTTGACATTACATAAAACAAGACATTTAACTATGACAAATAAAATATTTCATGGGAAAAGAAAATTTCAACCAGCTATTGATGTCTTAAGTCATTATTTGTATCAATTGGTCGACTATTAAATGTCATTTCAGATACTTATAATTATTCTGATAACAATCGAATTCAACTCTTAAAAATAAATTTGAATAAAAGTAATTGTATAACGCATGCAAAGACCGCTAGGTCTCGAGCTTGTTGCTGACGTGAAAGCAGCAGCTTATCACAACTAATCGCACAACGTGCCTAATGGAGATTTCATTAAAAAAAAAAAAAAATGTATAATGTCCTTTAGTGAGAACAGCCGGAAATGGAATGGAAGTCACATTCAACCATTCCCCTATTGAATAAGACTTACAGAGGGCGTTGTTGTTGTTTCTCATTTAGCTCTGATTCGTCGAAATCCTGATTGTCCTTTGATAACGTCAGCTGTTGGAATAGGCGGTGTGTATAAACATATATATATATATTGGGAGCGGGAGGTTATACCACGTGGTACAATGAGGTTTGGGGTTGGGGTGGTGTGTAGGGCGCGCGGGTATTAGCTCGGTGTTTGCTACCCGAGGTCCTTATGAACCTTCTTGAAGGAGCGATCAAACAGAGATGCCCAGTTTAATCTGTTTTGAATTGCTTCTACCTCCTTCCTTCTCCTTCTATAAACAATATATCCTTCTCCTACCAATCTTCCTTTGGGGATAACACTTCCCCCCTGTTCCTCTGCCTCTTTGAAGGGTGGCGGGGAGTATCCTCTGTGGGGGGTTGTAATAATTGCATGGATGAAGGAATGTGGTTGGAAGGATCTAGGGAAGGACTCGATGAATATTAGCGGTTAATTCCACGTCTGTTTGGATTTGTATTTTGTGAAGTGTGTGTTTCTTACTTCAGTAGCTGTTTACTTGAAAACAATAACTTTAAAATGTCGAAAGTCCTCTGTGCAGGATGAAAAATTAAGCCTAGACATTTTTAATATTTTCAAATATTTTCCAGGACATTCTCAGAATGCTATTGTTCCCCACTTCTTGCTTAATCTTGATTCAATAATGGTTTTAGAGATTATTGATAAAAAAATAAAAAAAAGTCTGTACCACTACAAGCCATGAAGGAGGCCTCAGTGGCTGTTCCCGAGGACAACAGTTGTGAAGGAAGATTTGTCCGCAATCATGCTGGGTGAACCCCAAGAGTGTCTGCCCACTGGGTCCAGCCGTAGTTTTTAACAGATTTAAATACTTTATTTGTTATAGGTGGGTTTGAAAACCATGCTTCCAACATTGATTTTAGGAATGATTTATACATTAAGTAATATATCAAGTTTGAGATGCATTTTCCTTCGAATCCTGTTGCAGTTGAATGATTTTTTGTTCTAAATATTTTATACAGAAAAGTATAATATACCTTCAGTATCTGCTGTCAAAAATCTGATTATTAAAATATTTACAGAACTTTTCATTGCGAATTTTATTATGTAGTTGAAACAATCAAACCGTTAATATCTTTCTATATGGTATGAAAAAGTATTTAGTGTTACTTAGCAACGGATCCAGGAATTACTTTTTGATATGTTATTTTTCATGCTGTATTATTTAAATTATACAAGTTTTGTATATTTGCAATATCATTAGCACTGTTCCTGTCTTCTTTAAGCTGTTACACAAGAGATACCGTCCTTCGGAAGGGACATTAAACGGGGGTCCCGAGCCTGTACGATGTCGATTACTCGTTAAAAATCCCTATCCTAATTAAACCTGGAAAGGCAAAATTTAGAGGTTACAACATATATAGCATTTCCAAGCCTATTTGAACCTTTTCCAAGCCAACTGTAACCTTATACAAATCAAATGCTACCCTTTCCAAGTCACAAGCAACCCTTTCCAAAGCAAATGTAACGATTTACAACTCGATTGTCGCTCTTGAAAATGTTTTGAAAATTTACCGTTCTGGAGAATGGGCGAATTTAGGGCCTCAGAACTCGCTAGGATAAAATCATCACAATCTTTTTCTTAACATATCTTGTCACGACAAAAATGAGGGAAATAATTCAAAAAACAAATTGTTGATTTTTTGTTCCTGAGAAAGTTTATTTTAAAAAAAGTAAAAACATTTGATCTGAACTTAATAACACTATCATCATAGTTTTGGTAATAAAATAATAAACCTTTTTTATTATTATTTATTTCTTGATAAATTTTTGTTTTAATAATTAATATAATAATTTTGTCCTTAATTTTTTGTAAACAAGAATATTATTATGCTTATTTTTTATTACGAAAACTATGAAGATACTGTTGTTAAGTTCGGATTACATGTTTTTACTTTTTTTAAAATAAACTTTCTCAGAAACGTTGAATTATTTCCCTCATTTTTCTCCTAACAAGAGTTGTGAAGAAAAAGATTGTGATGATTTTATCCTGGCGAGTTCTGAGGCCCTAAATTCACCAAATTCAAAGTTGTAAAGCGTTACATTTGCTTTGGAAAGGGTTACATTTGAATTGGAAAGGATTGCTTGTGACTTGGAAAGGGTAGCATTTGGTTTGTAAAAGGTTACAGTTGACTTGGAAAAGGTTCAAATAGACTTGAAAATGCTATACTACACAAAAACCATTGAATCCAATAATTATGTTATCCTGAATAAAATAAATCGGGTCACATTTGGTCTAGTATGAACGGCCATAATATGCCCAAGGTAGCAGCTTCGCAGATCGGCAGGTGGCCTTAGAATTTTTTAATGGGAGTGAAACATCTCTAGTTATACCGTCCTTCGGAGAACATGTAAAATGGCTATTCCGAGCCTGTGCGGAGTCAGGTATTCAATAAAGATCCATGTCCTAAAAATGGTTCAGAGTTACAAGCACTAAAATATTTACATATTACACCATATCCTACGAATAAACCATAGAAACCGATAATTTTATTGTAAAAAATAGTTGCATAAAATATTGGCACTTTCGACTTCCTCCATTTTTCTCTTATCTCGAAAGAGCTATCAGGAGTTTAGGAGCAATAGAGGAACAAGTGTTAAAAACGGTTGACATGACGCTGAGGCGATAAAATATGCAGCTCCTTGTTATAAATAACAAGGAACCTCTCGCTTCATGTAACGAGATGTGACGGCCTCTGTTCTAACCCGAACCAGGAAAAAGGAGCAGAGAAAGAAAAAAAAAACATGGACGTAATGACAGGAGCTACTTTCTTCACCTTAACAAGCCTCGACACTACGAGGGATGCCCCGTCACGAAAAATAGATCCGTCTCTTCTGTATATGCTGCCATTAGCTCATATATCACAGTACGGGAGTCTATACTACATACAGACATAACAATACTCCCATTAGATGATAAATTCCTTCCCTGTGACTTATGGTCTTATCGTTACTGCATTTTAAATAAAATTATATATATGTAGGATGGAAATAGTCGGGAGTGCAGTCAAAAATTACACAACAAATAAGTGGAAACCTATTATATTTTATGTGTGCCGACGTTTCGACCTACTGTGTAGGTCATCTTCAGGGCTATGAGAAAAACAGACAAAAAACAGAAATGACTGTAAAAATACATAACATAGAGATACAGGGGAGGTACGAAGTATCCCTGAGTCATGATAATCATGTCAGATCATTCTTATCGACTTGAAAGTCAACGCGCCCTTAAATGGACAAACAATTGTTCCCGGCAGACGGTATAAAGTACCATGCTGTGGTTGCTAATGTGGAAAATAAAATTAAAAAGAACAGTTGTAAATAATTTAATAATAAAGAGCATTTTATATCTATCTATATATATATCTAGAGATACAGAAAACATAGCATAATATAGAGATATAGACAAATTGAGCGAAAAATGTGAAGGCTATATTATGAAAGGATATACGAATAAAGATGATTACATAATAGATGTAAAGAAAGGTTATAATGCAAACAAAATACAATGTGAGAAATCAAGTTAAACAGAATATTATAAAATGAAAAAGATATAAATATAATGAGTGAGATATATAAGTATGGAAAACTTAGTTTAATAAAGATAGAATTGTATTGTAGAAAAAATTGTATGAAAATAGATTCCTGGGGAGTTACATAAGTTAAATGAAATAAAATTGATTAAAAACAATGATACCTAAGAATAAATAGTGAAGAATATTGTAGAAAGTAAAGAATAGGAATCTCATGTATGACAGGCAGAGAAGTAAAATATAAATATAAAATATAAATTTGAAATATAAGTATCAGATGTTATATAAAAGTAATAGGAATGAAGTAACTTCTAAGATGAGGGATATAAAATATTAGTTTGAGAATGGAGATTTATTATAAATAATTATGATGTTCAATAAACATGAACTCTTTGATTAAAACTATGATGATGGGAGAAATAGGTGTGAAGAAAGGAGATGGAGAAAGATGAAGAGAAGATATAAATAATATGGAACTGTACGAACCCAATAGGAGTGGCTGCTTGGGCAGAAAGTAACTGACAGGAAAAATACGTTATAACGACGGAAGCGCTGTCAGCGATCTCTGACGGTCAAAGATGTAACGAAGAGAGGGAGCATAGGGAAAGTGCATATATAGGCCATATATAGGAAAATTATATATAGGCCAGCGGCCAGGTACCAAAAAAAGGGCTTTAGGTTGCAATAAATTGAAGAGAGCTGAATTTTTGATATGTTGTAAGGACATGTTTGACTAGTGGAAATCCAAGTTTGCTACCGGTGGGAAAACGTTTGGTGACTGAAAAACCAATATATTTTCGGAGTTATTTCAGCTTTTGGCCCATATCTCATATTCGGTGCGTTTTTGATAAAAAACATTGGTAACCATTTTTAAAGGTAGATGAAATTTGCTATAATTTGAGCCGCTGCTCTGTACCTATAATAAATTTTGAGTTACGCCCCTTTGAAAATTGATATTTTTTTCCAAAAAGTCCAAATTTTAAGTTTTGGCCGACTTTCTTGAGAAACACCGGCCGAAGAAGTGATCCTACGATGAAAGTCAAGTAAAATGGAGTTGTAGTAAATTTAATTAGATTTAACTTAAACACATAATGAGCCCTGTAGTTGTTATACTTCTCTCGTTAATTAAAAAAAAAGGAAAATTGGGTGTGAAAAAATGACCAATTTTTTTAAAGAGGCGTAACTCAGAATCTGTTACACCTACAGGCCGTAGTATGTGCTTAAATTAAAGCTAATTATATTTAATACCTTGACTTTTATCGTAGAATCACTCCTTCGGCCGGTGTTTCTCAAGAAAGTCGGCCAAAACTTAAAATTTGGACTTTTTGGAGCGTAACTTAGAATCTATTAGACCTACAGATTTGCGGATGGATTCACATTGTAGCAAATTTAATCTACTTTAAAATGGCTTCCTTATAAGTTTTTTTTCAAATACGCACCGATTATGAGATAACCTCGAGGTTTTTCGGTCACCAAAAGTTTTCCCGGCCGTTTTTTCGGTAGCAAACTTGGATTTCCACTAGTCAGACATGCCCTTACAATGTATCAAGTAAGGGGCATATGTTACTGCCCGCTGGCCTAATAAATATATAGTTTTAAATTTTTTTTTTTTTTTATTCTTTGCCAGAACATACCTTTAAGTTTATTTTTACTTTTCTATTAAACGAATAATTGCATTGTCTATTTTACTTAAGGCTTCCTCTTCGTTGATAATATTCGATACTGGGCTTTCCTGGTTTCCAGTGTTTACGGGGACATTGTTTTCCTCTATTGGTTGTAGCGCATCTTGGTTCATTTTACGTCCGACATCTCTCTTAATGTCGTTTATTTCGGCCATTGATAGGAAGTTCCTGCTGAGTACCTGCTTTACTTGATCAGTAATGCGTTGAGAGGATAGTTGGAGCTGAGGAAATTTTTCATTCCAAAATGTAGTAATCCTTGATCTATATCCTATTTTGTTGGTTTCAAGATTTGTTGCCAAGAAATAAGCTCGGATTGCCGCTGCGTTCATTTCACGCGTCCATTTCATCCGCTGTTGGTTATTTCTTCGGCGTGTTATATCTCTTTGTAATGCGGGAGACTGAATATTGTATTATTCTAATAATGTAGCCCTTTGCCCAGATATAATAGGGTGTATAAAAACAATTACCGTTTTAACAAATTCCAGAGTTCAAAAGTCTGTAAATATTGGCGATTAATAGTATCTTTCGACACACCACCCTCGCTGGCAAGTTCGCGAGTACTTGTGGACGGATTTGACTCAACAGCTTCCTTCAGAACCTCATCAATATCCATTAATAGTCCCTCGGAGCCCTTCTTCCTTTCCAACGTCATATCTCCACTGCTAAATTTTTCAAACCAACGTCGCCCAGTGCGCTGGTCAAGGACACATTCCCCATCATATTTAATAATTTCACGAGTTGCTTCAGCGGCTGTGAAATTTTTTTCCCAGTAACGTCTTAAAAGTACGAGAATTTAGTAGGACACTGTCATGTTTCTTCTTTGAAATAAATAACGGTACTTGTGTATAAGATGCAACACCAGAAAAGGCCAATGTTGTACGCATGCGCAAGCAGTTACATTTTATAACAGTTACATTGTTTACAAATTCATTCTTCTTTGTTTCTTCCTGTGTTCTAGAATTGTTGTTGTATCCCAATTTTTGTTTGTTGCTGATTTGTTATTTGTTTGGTGGTTAGGGGTGGTTTTTATTTTGAATTGTTGATGTATTCCATAATTTATTTCTATTATTATTATATTTACTTATATTATATACTTCATTATGTTGTTATATATGTTATATATTCAATTATATTATTATTAGTTCTATTTATTTATTTCCATTATTATTATATTGCATGTTATGTTATGTAAATTCTAACCCCCATTAAAAATATTTAAGAAGGTTATCCAAGGTAACTGTTAGAAATGTAACTGTTATAAAACGTAACTGGTTGCGCATTGGCCTTTTCTGGTGGTGCATCTAATACACAAGTACCTAAATAACTAAACTGAGGCTTTTTTTGAAGAAGTCCAGTGTTAGTAAACAAGCTTAGAGAATGCTCTAAAGGGATTATTAAGTGTTGGTAAATAATAAATAGCATTAAAATATTTACAGACTTTTCAACTCTGGAGTTTGATAAAACGGTCATTTTTTTAAATACACCTTATTATATTCAGAGAGGTGTATATTCTATTCTAATACTATCCTCATTTTGTTAACTATAATATAACTAATGTTCAATTAATTACATCTCATTAGGTAATTAACTTCTGATATTATAGAAATTGAATGTTAGTTTAGTACTTAACTTGTACCCCCCTAGCGAGTCAATTAAATTATTGAGTATTTAGCATTAAATAAAATAATGATTTTTTTTCAATTTTAGTTTTGTCTTGTTTATACAAAAATAATTAATAGGATGTAATTAGTTGGGGGTGCAGTCAAGAAAACACAGCAAAATAAGTGAAACTATTGTATTTTATGTGCCGACGTTTCGACCTACTGTGTAGGTCATCTTCAGGGCTATGAGAAAACAGACAAAAACAGAATAGACTGTAAAAATAGATAAGATAGAGATACAGAAAATATAACAAAATGTAGAGATATAGAAAAATTGAGCGGAAAAAAAGTGAAGGATATATAATGAAAGGATATATGAATAAAGATGATTACATAGCAGATGTATAGAAAGGTGATAATGCACAACAAAATACAAAGAGAGAAATGAAGTTAAACAGAAAAAAAAAAAAAAAATGAAAAAGATATAAATATAATGAGTATGGAAAACTTAGTATAATAAAGATAGAATTGTATTGCAGAGAAAACAATAGTATGAAAATAGACTCCTGGAGAGTACCATAAGTGAAATGAAAGAACATGAATTAAAAATATGATACCTAAGAATAAATAGAGAAAGAATATTGTAGAAAGTAAAGAATAGGAATCTAATGTATGAGGCAGAGAAGTGAAATATAAATATAAATTTAAAAATAATTAATGTGTAGTTTATAAGGAAAATATCATAAGAAATAATTGGGGTATGATATAGCTTGTTAATTTTTTTAACCTGATTAGATGTTTTTCATTTGTATTAATTTATAACTCTTTAAAAGTTTATAAATATGAAATAAATAATGTGGAACGAAGTTTTAATAAATTACACAAAATTGGTTAGAAGAGAAGGTGGTTTGGAAGGTAGCGTGTGACAGATGAGAAAGGGATGGTATTCCAACATAACATATTCCATCCCTGCGGTCCACAATCCAATTATTGGTAGCGCTGTGAATTATTTGAGGTTTAAATGGAATGTGTCAAGATTTAATTACTTACAATCTGCGATAGTAGCAAAGCCAAGATTGATAGTAGCCATCTCCAACCAGCGTACATGGAGTCGAGGGGAAAAAAATACAATCCTGAGTTAGCGGAAATACGCCACTGGTGTCTCGATTTCGATTTTTTTAGGATTTAAAATTTAAAGGTATCAGAATGTCTAAGGTGAAAAAAAAAATCCAATTTTAGCATATCTGATTGAAATATTATCCCTGAAAACGGCCGAATGTGTTTTACATTTGTATTGCCCCTCTAAGGTCTGCGAATCCATTATTTTAGCTGGAGACTTTAATGTAAATTTCGCAAAAGATGATTGTTTGTTCATTTAACGTCACTTTATGCTGCTATGGCTAATCGGACGATGCTACAGTGGGAGCTATAAATTTTGCCTATCCAGGTTTTATTAGGATAGGGATTTTTAACGAGTACCTGACATCGTACAGGCTCGGGACCCCCGTTTAACGTCTCTTCCGAAGGACGGCAAAACTAAGGATTTTTTACTCCCTTTAAAAAATCCTAGGGCCACCTGCCGGGCTACGAACCCGCGATCTTGGGTTAGGATCTTGGGTCGCAAAAGATGAGTCAGCACCATTGATTACGTGCTTCAACAAGATATGGCGCAACAATAGATGCAGTATTTACAAGACACCTCCATAACGTTAAAAGTAACACTTTCGTTGCATATTTTAGTTAAAATCGGCCTATTGTAACTTTGATACCATCAGAAACATTATCGAGTGTTAATATTACAGAAATATCTGATGATACTGAATTGTAATATTTTATTTGGATTATAATGGCTGTTTTTGTATATTTTTTAATGAAAATAATATTATTTTTATCACATAAATCGAAAAAAAATCTTTATTCCCTTCCATTAAATCCTTTTCTTACACTTAAATAATTAATTCTTTCCCAATAACACCCAACTTGTATGTTTCACATCTACCAGGCGACCCACGACGGCTTGTTTTTTAAAAAAATATTTATAGAAATAAATTTATTTATGATTTCTATCACCTTCCCAATCTTATGCCTATGGTTTTATAAAATTATATATTTTCTTTGTCCGGCGATTCCTCATAAGACATTTCCAAGATATGTCCATAGAAAAACAATCTTTCCTTTTTAATTGACATTGTTATGGTTCTATCTTTGAAAATTATCAATATTGTTGAGAGGGATGAGAAAAAGGTATTCGAAAATCCTTAAACACTATTTTCTGCATTTTGGGAAAATACAATCCAACGCCTTTCCACGATCCAGTTCAATAATATCTGGAACTTCTAAAAAAAAAATCCCAGCACCCATACAACCCATGAAAGGTGTAAGGCTCATTACGCGTTAGAGAATGAAGAACCAATTGTTTAGTCCCAACCAAAAAGGTAATTTGGCCGAGATAAGATTCAACCGTTTGGTTTCTTCCCTAGTTAATGGGAATACCGTTGTTGTTTTCCAGTTTCGGTTGATGGAGAGTATGCTTCGTGGAAAACAAATGCAGGTCCTTGTGCTCCTGCTGACCCCGAACTCCCGAAATCCTTGTATGTAACAGTTCGTACAATTCACTTGTCAAAGCCGGATTTGAACTTGGGACCTTCACAACAGCAACTTAGGGTTCTGCAAACTGAGATATCCAGCTCACCTATTAAAAGAGTCCCATTCACATATTTCTCGAGCTTCTCTTCCCTCCGGGTTTAGTGATATGGAAACTCCTCCACCAATATGGCAATGACCAGGCCTAGGAGTGCTGACCCAACGCCTTGTATAATCTTAACTAACGGGAATACCTTTGTGGTTTTCGACGATGCCAAAAAGTCGGATTTGCGGTCGATTGAGCCTGCTCACCGCGAACTGCCATAATCCTTGGATCTTGTCCGATTAGGCACTATAATAGAAAAATGCTATATTTACGAGGCTTATTAGTTCCATTTATACTTTCATTAGTTCTTTCGAATGTTCAACTTAATTTTTTTTTTCAATGTAGCTTCCAGTAAATTAAATAAATAAAATTTACTTGCATATAGAAAAGTGGGTTGCTGGGTAACATGTTACTAATTTTTGGATTGGGAGTTATATTGGAAAGAGTTATTATTGGACTGGAAGAGAGTTGGACTGTCGGACTGAATAAGTTGTATTTAATTATGTTAATGAAAGAGAAAGAGAAAAGATGAAGATGAGATAGAGAGAGAGGAGAGAGGAACTCTTGCAAGATGGTCTTAGTCCATTTTTGTTTCTTGAACATTTCCAGCTTGGAATGGTCTTAATTACTTTGGGCCCTTTCCCAACTTGATAACTTGGGTTAAAATATTTTTCTCTTGCAATTAATTGGTTTTGTTGTTTCCTTCTCTATCTTTCTACTCTCCATTTTTTTTATTTTAATATATACTTGGATCAACATCAGTAGAAATAAAACGAAAAAAAAAAAAAAATCAGAACTTAATATATCCTAAAAACAGAAATATGTCATAGTTTGTTACATTTCGCTTTAATAAAGTGAGCAGGATACTAGGAATTTAGACCGGAGGTTTTAATGTTGTATATTTTTTGTGCAACCAAGTTACAGTTTAATAGTTGTACAAAGGATTAATGAGTTGTAGGCGTCATTCATTTTTTATTTTCAAATGTTTTTATTTTGAAGAGAAAAGATTCCTAGACAAGACAAATCTTTTCTCTTCCAAATAAAAATATTTAAAAATAATCACCATCAAAAGAATAATAAATACTTTTTTTAAATTTTCGTTGTTTGTCGGTTGTGAAGATGGAAAAGCTGGTATTGATTATTATTGCTCTCATAGCCATAGAAAAAGCAGTTTAATATTGTATTTTTTGTTGTGTTTTTTTTTTTTATCCTGTACTATCCACTAAGGACCACACGAATATCATTGGTTAGGCTTCTTTGGGAGTCTTGATTTCCTTTCTTCCCATCTCAGCTTCATGATTTTCGACTGCATTTCTTTTCTTTCTTCGGACCACCCTAATTTTTTCTCTTCCGATATTGGTGAGGTTTTTTTAATGTTTTCCTGCATGTGCATCTAGACAGTCGGCATCTGACATTTTAAGGTTCTTTAATTCTTCTCTTATTTGCTTCCTGTATCCTCCCAAGCTTTGGCAGCTAAAAATTTTGTTTTAGATCCTTTTGTTCACGCTTTCCTCCTTCATCTTTTTCACATGCTCATAGAACATCAGCCTCCTGATTCTTATTTCGGTTTCCAGGTCTTTGATTTCTCTGTAGATCTCTTCGTTGGATCTTCGCCTGTAACCTTCCTGTGTTTTCCTGGACCCATAGATTTTTCTTAAGATCGTCATTTCTGTTCTCAGTAGCTTTTCCATGTTGGGTAGGCATGTGGTCTCCATCCCATATAAAATCACAGGCTTTATTCCAACGTTGTATTTTATGTTTATTTATTACATTTTAATTTACAAGTAGGGAGCGGAGTGGCTCAGTGGTAGAGCACTGAGTTACCATGCCGGAAATCCTTATTCAATTCCCGCTGCAGGCCATGACTTTTATTTAGTCTGTTTGCAGCGGGAGATGGATCATATAGGATCTAGGACGCTCCTGGGGCCCACCCAGCCTATAAAATTAAAATTTTATAAAATATTATAAAAATAGGTTACCCAAAATAGGGGTATACAAATCTGGTGGTTGAGCGTGACCTAGGACAAGTCACCACAAACAGTACAGTCTCTACCATGTACTGAACCTCAGACCCTTCATGGGTTGTAGTGGTACAGGTTTTTTTTTTTTTTTTTAATTTACAAGTAGAATGTTCTTCAATTATTTATTTCAAAACTTGTATTTATTTATTTTAAAACGACGGATTAATCCCTGTAGTAGAATATCCCGAGGACGTCCAACAATACAGGCTTTTATTTAATATGTTAGCATTCGGTGATGGATCCAATAGGATGGAGGACCTCTCTTGGTCTCACCCAGGTTATATAAATGGTGCATTTGAAATAGGGGAAAATCAATACTTCTCTACCGCTTACTGTTTTGCAGAAAATAAGGCAAAAATATCAGGAAAGTTCAAAACCTCGCTGAAAACAGGGAAGAATGGAGCAGAAAAGGGTGTTATGAAAGAAGATTTTATTCAAATTTAAATATAAAAAAAAACCTGTACCACTACAACCCGTGAACGGGTCTGGGGTTCAGTACATGGTAGAGAATGTACTGTTTCATGGCAAAGAGGTGACTTGTCCTACGTCACGCTCAACCCCCAGATTTTTCCCGCTTTGTTGGGTACCCTATTTTTATAACATTTTATAGAGGGTGGGTGAGCCCCAGGAGGGTCCTAGATGCCATGTGAGCCATCTCCGGCTTCAAACAGACTAAATAAAAGTCTTGCCTGCAGCGAGAATTGAACCAGGATTTCCGGCATGGCAACTCAGCCCTCTACCACTGAGGCACTACGCTCCCTATTCTATAGAAAAAAAGAGAGGAAAAATATATCTATTTTACTCCTTTTAATTTTTGTGGCAAGGAATAACCTCCCAGAACAAGATATACTTTTTTATAAACCTGACTTCCTTATTCCTCCCTCCTTTAACGATAATTATTCTTTCTGGAGTTTTTCCTAGAGTAGGATCGGTGAAGATATCTCCCGAAAAGAAGATGGTCATTCGAAAGGAGATTTCCATTTTAAAAAAAAAAGAAAAGGGGTGAAAGGAGAGAGAGAGAGAGAGAGAGAGGGGAGGGGGAGGGGGAGGGGGGTTGAATTGGGAAATAGCAATCAATTGGCGTGGGAGGATCTGTTGCCAGGACCTTAGCTTATCCTTTCCTTCCCCCAGGACAATAGGGAAATCCTCTATATAAATAAACATTTACCCCTGGGAGGGAAAGCCTTGCTCTTGGCATCGCATAAAAAACAGCTTCAGCTTCCCGACATATAAATTAGGGTGGCTGAGGTAAGTAAGAATCTGGCCCAAGTACCTTCCAACTCCCCCCCCCCCCCAACTTTACCATTATCTTTTGTTCTCTTTTTTTTCCATTCGATTTTATTATCCTAAAGAGTTATTTAAGGTAATTTCTAGATTTTTCGTATTTTTTTTTATTATGTTTCATGTGTGTGGTATATATATATATATATATTTATATGTATATACTTATACTCTTTTACAGACTAGTTGTTATGATTTAATTATAGTGTTTGCTAGAAAAGTTTTGTATCTTGTAGCAATATTTTCAAAATTCTGTTTGAATCTTTTTGAAAAAAATTGTAAATACTTAAATTGGTCTATATATAATTTTTTTTTAAACTATTTTGATCTAATAATTAAAAAAAAATAAATTAGATACACAATTTGAAATGAGGTAAGATTCTAGGAATTGACTTTGATTAATTACTTGTACTTGCCTAGTTAGCCTATTAAGTTATGAGTGCACTCTTATGATTATATAGTATTAAACCAAATAATGAAATGTTTGTTATTTTCTTATTTTACGGTCGCTATGTAGACAAACTAGTGATTTGTAGTTTAAAAGGAAATGTTTTAATCTTATTTCATTTCATTTTCTATATTGAATTAGCGTTAGACATAATACTTTTTATATAGTTGGCGTCCTTAAGCTATAAATAATGATTTAGTAAACGACCTGCGCAGAAGCCCGGGCGCACATAGGAGGAAGCCACTATCTTTCCCCCACTACTTAGCTCGATTCACTTCCTTATCTAATTGTATTGTAACTGGCTGTAATTTTATACAGCTTAAAATTAAAAGATTATAATTATATCGGAATTAATTCAAGTCCTTTGAGGAGGGCTTTGCCACGCTATTTCATGATACAGGAATATAATCTGGATAATCGATAATACATTATTATAGCTTTGCGAACCAATGGTAACTCCCGATCACACCTCCCTATGCAAACATTTGATAATTTTTTGGCCGAGGTGTACAAGGAAGTCTTACGTGTTTTCCATACAAGATATACAGGGTGTCCCATTACAAGTGGATCAAACGTTTTTAACTTTTAAACGAAACAAAATTCGGAAAAACGATTCAGGTAAAAGTTGTAGTTATTCAGGCCTAGATTTAAGAAATAAAAATTATTTTTTTTGTGTTTTCACTTTAAATGGTCAATATCGACCTTCAAAAAATGTAGTTTCCTCTTGACCCCTATTTATTTATATTTTTCTGAAAAGTACAATCCAAAACATGGAAAAAATGTATGTTACATTTTTTTCCTATCTGAGTTAGTTTAAGTAGAAAAAGCATTCTAAAATTCACTACTTTAGTAAACCTCCTTTACGAGGAAACGTAAAGTAGCATTAAGTTATTTAATTTAAGAGTTTTTAGTCATAATAACTTACTAATCAAGGTATTTTGAATCTTTCAGAAAATGTCTGGACATTTAAAAACCTTCTGTTTCGACGTTTTTATAGAAAAAAATTGTTAATTTTCTACATTTTCCATACATTAAAAAAAAAAAAACCTGTACCACTACAACCCATAAAGGGTCTGGGGTTCAGTACATGGTAGAGACTGTACTGTTTCATGGACAACGGTTCTGGAAGGAGGTGCCTTGTCCTAGGTCACGCTCGACCGCCAGATTTTCCCCCTTTTTTGGGTACCCTATTTTTATAATATTTTATAGAGGCTGGGTGGGCCCTAGGAGGGTCCTAGATCCATGATCCATCTCCCGCTGCAAACAGACTAAATAAAAATCATGGCCTGCAGCGGGAATTGAACCATGATTTCCGGCATGGTAACTCAGTACTCTACCACTGAGCCACTCCTCTCCCTACATGCGTGTTACAAACATTTTTTTCCATGTTTTGTATTGTACATTTCAGAAAAATAAAAATAAATGGGGGTCAAGAGGAAACTACATTTTTTGAATGTAGATATTGACCATTTAAAGTGGAAAATCAAAAAATGTTTTTTCGTTTCTTCAAACTAGGCCTGAATAACTACAACTTTTACCTGAATTTTTTTTTCGTTTAAACGTTAAAAACGTTTGATCCACTTGAAATGGGACATACAGGGTGTCCTATTTATTATTCTTTTAGCGTATTATGTATGTATCTATGTATGAGAGATGATTCATTACTTTGGGTCTAGAATGCTTTCTTTACTTGGTACGATGAAGACAACATAGATAGTTAAAATATAGGAAGGAATGAAATAAGTTGGTTAGAATAATTTTAAATTTATTTAGATTATTAAGTTGTTTTTTTTTTAAATATAATTTTAGATATAATTAATAATTATTCGGTACCTCTGAAGAACTAAATTCCTAGATGTAAGGACTAGGCTGGAAGAAGGTTGCTTGAAGACGGTGGGAGGGGGGGGGGGTGCTTAACAACTTTGCAGAGCCCTAAATTAGAACTCTGTCCTCTGCAGGCCTCTGCTTTATGCCTCGCTTCCTCTCTTCTCCAAACCTCTCCTCCCGACTCTATATCTTCCTATAATATACCTAGATTGTGCTATATCCTTTAATCCTTATCTTTAGATATATAGCTTTAGTATTCCTGAATTGCATAAAGAACAAAATTTCAAAAAAATGTTACAATGAAATACTCTGTTAAAAACATTACAGTCCCATCTAAATCTTCGCGATAATAGAACATTAGATCGCTAAGTAATTATAGTTATAATCTGTATATAATCATAATGTTTCTTTTTTTTAATCATATTTGAGTTAGGAAATGAAAAAAATCATATTACTCTTGATAGCTTATTTGTGTAATGAAAATTTGACTTTTTCATGAAAGATAACTATTTGAAATTTTAATAAAAATTATATGAGTTACATATAATTACCATTTCTGTTCATAATAATAAATCATATCTATTACTGGATTCTGTTATAAAGATTATTATAGTTGTAATCCATCACACCGCATAAAACCGTTCCCATGTGCCTCAATAAAAACCTTTTATGCCTTATCACTTGATATGTATATTAAGCTGGACTTTACTCCTCCTTCAATAATTGAGCCGATACCTGCCTGAAAGCATGAGGTAGCCCAAGATGGAGTGGCACCATCGCTTTTGCCCTAAAAAGCTTCGTTTCAAACGACCCGAGGGCTGTAGTGTTCTGGACGTTTTTGGAGTGTGTCGGGTTCAACACAAGGTGACTGACGGGTCAAAGAACTCTTCGAACTTTTGAGACTAATGTTTCTGTTCGCACTGAACTCTTCCTAACGTTTGGACCTATTTTGATTAATTTTTATTTATGATGATGATGATGGTGTTCAAGTGAGTTCGATAATTCATAATTCATAATTCGATCTGATAAGTTTATATTTAAAAAAAAACGTATTTATTGAAATTTACAACTGTATTCTGAATGCATCAAGTAAATATAATGAAAGATAAATCATGTCCCGAGATTAAGGCAAGTAGAGAAACTAACCAGAGCTAGTACTCTAAATAAAAAGTTCAATTTAGAAGGTCACGGGGCCATCTTATTTTCAGAAGCCTCGAAGGATTGCCAGGAATTGAAGAGGTTACGAGGTTTGAAACTAGTGGGTTTGAGTGTAAATGAAGTTTGTCATGAAAATATTAATATCGGATTCGGGCCAAATCAGCAATAAAAGAGACTATAAGGTCATTATGGATTACTTTGTTCGTAACAAAGTAAGGAGCATTGAGGATTTTACGAAGGATTTTGGATTATAAGGATTGAATACGAAAGGAATTCGATGGCTTAGTGGAGCCCCAAAGCTCTATTCCGTAACTCCAGATGGGTCTAATGATTGTCATGTATATGAGTCTTTTGTAATTAATTGAGAGCTTAGAGGGTTTCTCTAGTAAATGTTGAAGTAGCCTGAAACGGCGGGCTGTTTCTTGTCGTTTCCTAAATAAACAATAAATAAAAATAAATTATAATGAATATACTTTATCAATACAATATCTTATTATTACATTCTGACATAAGCAATAATGATTCAGGTATAATTGGGGATTTCCATAAAATATGTACATATATTAAATTAAAACGTAGCTGGTATATCATTTATAGTTCTGTTGTGGTATTTCTTCCCCGGGTTTGTCCCACACCAGCTTCCCCATCAGCTATCACCGCTCATCTTCTTCCTGTTCTCCTCAAAAGTGCCTCTCTTCCAAAAGTCCAGTCCTGGACCACCCCTTGCTCATTTTGTAAATTCTTATTTATTTTTATAAATTAAGGGGCCTTTGATATTACCTTTGATATTGTTTTATATCTTTTTTTTAAACCTACATTTATTAATTAATAAGGTTATTTGTGATATTATTAAATTAGCATTTTAATTTATTCTACCGAAAAATCTTACTATTCAACTTTTATCACACCACATCAGTTCTGATAAGGATTGATATTGATAGCTGTCGGATTAGCGATCGCTTGTCGTGGGGGAGGAAAAGGAGCTATCAGCGAGACCAGAATTTTGAAGCGAATTCCCATTCATATCTCCCTCTTTCCCCACAATTTTCCCTCTCTCCCCCATTTAGCCCTGCTATAATCCAGGCCGGATTGAAAAGGGGAAAACAATTTTTCAAATATCCCAAAGCCCCGGTAGCGCAGGTGAACTTGTAAATGAATAAAAAGAAAAAGGGAGGGAAAAAAAAAACGCTGGTGAAAAGTGGTTAGGTTGGTAGCCGTGTTTTCCCTTTAGAGGACTCCCAGGGCCTAGCGTCGTTTGTCACCAGCTCCGGGCCATTGCTCAACCTTATTCAAATTGATGGTTCGCCCTCTCTCGCTTCTTCGGATGTCTCTCCTTCTCTCTTCGATAATGCCTATGTAAGGTATATACACGTTAATGTGTCTTTTGTTGTATTGATCTAGAGGTGGTAGGTTGTAACTGATTTATATTCCAGGCTAAATTCGAAATAAACAATAAAATATATATAAAGGCAGGAATGTCAAAAATCGGAACTCCAATTAAGAATACTCACTTTACAGAGTCTGGTGAGCTCCAGGAGGATTAGCAGACCCTCCTGTTTGTTGTTATTACAGATTAAATAATTCATCTGCCAGAACCGGGTTTGAATCTGGGGTACTCATCACAGCAAAGCAGTGATATGCAAATCTCTCGTTCTCTCTTAAATAAGGCGTATGTACGTAAATGAATGTTTTGTGGCATTGATCTTGAATCTCCTGTGTCTGATCTACATCATATAACAAATAAACATAACAAAAAACTATAGAGCATAAAGAGAAACATAGCATATATATATATCAAGACATGAACGTATAAATATCCGAACAAAAAATCTGGAGTCTATAAAAAAACAAAACAGCACAACTACAATCAACGAGGCATCTTCGATTCCATTTTACTGTTTCGAAGTCAATGGATGTGCAGAGATCTCACACTCTCCAATTGAGGATACCCATTTAATAGAGTATCGTTTGCAGGTCCTTCAGGGTCTTTATCTATTGATGCTATTGCAGATTAAATAATTTATTTGCCACGTACGGATTTGAACCTGAGTACACACAGTACAGTAATTCATTCATAGGCATATCTCTCCTTCTTTCTTCGATAATGCCTAAGTTAGGTATATATATATATATATATATATATATATATATATTTATATATATATATATATTTCTAAGGTATATTCCTTACATATATATATATATATATATATATATATATATATATATATATGTAAGGAAGAAAATAGTTGGGGGTGCAGTCAAATAAAATTTTCTTCCTTACGACTATCTTCCAGTCAACCATCCCCTCGCTTCTAAGGTATATATAGGTTAAAATATCTTTTGTTGTATTAATCTTGAATCTGCTGTGTCTGATCTACATCATATAACGAATAAAACTTATAGAGCATAAAGAGAAACTTAAAATGTATATATATATATATCAAGACATGAATGATAAATATCCGAACAAAAAACCTGGATTCAGTAATTTAGTGGTATGCATCTCTCCTTCTCTCTTCGATAATGCCTAAGTAAGGTATATAAAGGTTAAAATATCTTTTGTTGTATTGATCTTGATATGGTAGGCTGTATCTGATTTACATTATAGAATAAATATAGGTAAGGAAAAGAAAGAAAGAGGTACATAAAATAAAAATCAAGGCATGAATGGAAAAATCCGAAAAAAAACACCTTGGATTTGTTATATAGCAGTGACTGTACTGTTTCTGAGACAACGGATGCCCAGAGATGCTAGGCTCAACCGCCAGGTTTTTCTCCAATTTAGAATCCCCACTTTATAGTGTGGGTTTTCAAGAAAAAGATGCATTAAATAAATGAGTTGCTAAAACAACCTGTACTATCACACGACAACCAATGAGAGGTTTTGTCTTCATTACGCGGTAAAAAGTGTTCTATAGCCCCGAGCTTATCCAAGGCATAGGAACTTATCGCCCGATTAGCCATACTAGCTTAAAATTACTTTAAACGAAACAAACGACGAAGCAACCGATAAATTGGTATTTCAGTTTTGATGACATTTCACCTGCTGTCTATTAAAAAGCCTTACACCAGATTCTAGACCGGGCTACCAGCTGTCAAATGTGCATTCAACATAGGCGAACCTATTTCATCACCAGACTAAAACAAGTAATCGAAAGCATTACAAGAGACTCTTGAAAGATAGTCTGATGTGAACTCTAATACCTTTCTCACCAATCGTTTTAACAAATTGTAATATAATCCTGTCAGTCTTTTACTAAAACTTTAATAAAACCATAATTTATTCTTATCAATCTATTAATATAAACCTTATCAAACTGATGAAATAAATACATCGAAGCCATTTATAAAAAAATTCACAATATGCAATATAACTTCCAATATAATCCTAGGCGTACACCAAAACCGTTTTTGTCGGCAGATGTCGGACAGAATTACTCGAACTCGGAAATGCATGTGCTCACACTGCTGCCGACATTGGACATTGCCGGTCTTCTGTAGTTGATTGTGCGGCTTAACAAAGTGAAAACGCCTTTTTAAAATGGATAAATTCCAAGAAAAGTATCTTTTAGAAAAATCGAACCACAATTAAATTCTTCGACGTGTGTGTGTTAGTGAAATATTCATGTACTGAAAACAACTGGGTGATAAACACGAACTTTTCGAAGAATTAAAATTACCACTCATCAAGTTCTTTTAATATTTTAGAATGTGTTTTAGCACATTTTCAATTTATTCATTTTATTTTTTTATTTAATCTACTCCTCTTCTACCGCCAACGGTGTGAGGATCTCTCCTGTAGAGCCTAACCCATGACTGTCTCTCCTGTACCAATCTTCTTCTCCTTCCCCATTCCAAACCTCTTCTGTCAAAGGCCTCCTGGATTGCGCCTTCCCAAGTCTTCCTTGGTCTTCCCTTCGGTCTTGTACCTTCCACCTTCGTCTCATATACAGCCTTTGCCACACTGTTTTCTGCCATTCTGGAAACGTGGCCGAACCATCTCAGCTGATGCTCCTCGATGATATCCTCCGCTGGCCGAAGCCCCACATTGGACCGCATTGTTATGTTTCGCACTCGGTCTCTTCTGCTCTTCCCTTCCATTCTTCTTATATAACGCATCTCCATGGCTTGGATTTGGCTCTTGTGCTTTTTAGCCAGAGTCCAAGATTCACTTGAATAGGTGAGAATCGGTAAGAAGGTGTTTTTATAAACTACTTTTTTGTGTTTTTTGACACTTCTGTTTTCCCGATGAATCCTTTTTTGAGGGAATTAAAACACCTGCTGGCAGCTTTTATTCGTTCTTTTATTTCGCCATCTATCCAGATAGATTCCAGTAGTAGATTATCGGCAGGGCGAGCGAAATTGTTGAGACAATAGAGGTTGAGATGATCGACTGGGTCAATTCGAATTGGTCGAATCGATGACGAGGTTTAAACTATTTACACCTGCAGGTGGGCAGCAATTTAGTATCTTCTTCGAATTCAAAATTCAACTTTGGGCTCCTATAGAGCACACCATGTGCACGTCAAGAGGCTCGTGCCAACACTCTCTGGCTCGGTCTAGCCGGAGCGAACAAAAGCCGCTCGACTCCGCTTTTGTTTTTCTCTGTTCTTTTGTAACATATGTTTTCGAACTTATTACAAATATTACACTTATCACTAAACAAATAAAATTAAATTTAAATTAAATTATTCTAAACAACTATGAAATAAACGTTTAAATTATTATATTAAATAAAATGTGAAGAATAAGTAAAGAAAATGTTCTTTCTTTTACGAAAAAAATGATTTAATTTTTATGATTAAAACTAATAATACTTTATAAGGTTACTACTTCATCTGGCCTTAACATCCATAAGATACTCATTTTAATTATATGGTATAAAATATTCTAATAATGCGCATGTAATTCTTAAGGTAACTAAAGTATATAAGTTGATAAGGATTAATACTGCACTCGTCTAAATAGCTTTCCAAATACCGCATGGTACCTGATCGATTTTTTTAGAAGATAAAATGGGTATAGTAAGCTTTCCTTAAAAGATAGATATATGCTATCACTGACTTTTTTGTAGGTCTATAAAAGAGGAATATTCCACCATGAATTGTTTCGTTATATGACAAAGGCATTAGGCAGCGCCTTCAATGAAACCTCCCTGGAGGCTATACTTTTTCCTACAATTATTGTCACATTCCAACCAATTTACACAAAACCTTGACTAATTATGTACAAAAACCTTTCTTGTGAATCTATTTATTGGCGAAAGCCGCTTACTGAGTTGCTGGGTTTACCACGGACAGACGCGGAAGAGGACTTAATTTTATAATATGAAAATAAAATAGGTACGGAACCAAGAACATATGTAAAGATTATCATCAATCTTATTTACCATAAGATAGATCAATATTATAATATTCATTTAGGGATAATGAGCAGCTGATTGCAAATATTATCCTATCTTGACAAATACAGTGGCGATATTTGTACTACGTTCTGTAATTGTTTTTTTTATTTTGATATGAATTTTTATTTGCCAATGTTGCCAGGGGACGTATATTTTATTTAACGTCTAGACTTTTCTGATACTATTGATATGAACACAACTAGTGGATTAATATTATGAGATTAGTGTTATGAAGAATAAAAATATATATATATATATATGTATATATATATATATATATATATATATATATATATATATATATATATATATATATATACATATACACACACACAGGTTACATTATCACTCCTACATAGCCTTCCTATTATTATCTTATATTATATATACATACATATATACATACCTATATACATATATACATATATATGCTCAGTAAGTGATCTGGAGATAAGAGAGCGTGGACAGAAATTAGGAGCCTTAACCCCCCCCCCCTCCCCCACCATTAGCTAAACGAATTAATACGTAATCTGCATATTGCCTCCCCCAACCACCAAACTGTCATCACCAGCTAACTTTTTTGTTATCTCCTTTCATTATATCCCTCTAATTTTCTCTTTTTTTCCCGCTTTTCTTTTCTCTCATTTTCCTTTTTTTTCTAGACGAGGCAGTAATGAACTTCTTTTCAAAAAAGATTACATTTAATAACAATCCTCGTTAGTGAATACAATGAGCCGCTGATGGTTCAGTAATTTTAACATCACAGAAAAAAAATTTCTATACAAAACCTCGGCCAATCTTTTTTCTTTTTTTTAAAAATAGGATACAATTAAAAAAGAACAAATATGACATTTTTATAAATTAATCAAATTTTCTGGGTTATCGGAGCATGAGTCAGGAACCTATACATGAGACTAATTCATTCAGATAAAAATGTTTTTGTTACAGAATTATTTGACTAGACTATGAGCTTACGTATTTTTTATCTGAATGAATTAGTCTCATGTATAGGTTCCTGACTCATGCTCCGATAACCCAGAAAATTTGATTAATTTATAAAAATGTCATATTTGTTCTTTTTTAATTGTATCCTATTTTAAGAAAAAAGATTGGCCGAGGTTTTGTATAGAAATTTTTTTTCTGTGATGTTAAAATTACTGAACCATCAGCGGCTCATTGTATTCACTAACGAGGATTGTTATTAAATGTAATCTTTTTTGAAAAGAAGTTCATTACTGCCTCGTCTAGAAAAAAAAGGAAAATGAGAGAAAAGAAAAGCGGGAAAAAAAGAGAAAATTAGAGGGATATAATGAAAGGAGATAACAAAAAAGTTAGCTGGTGATGACAGTTTGGTGGTTGGGGGAGGCAATATGCAGATTACGTATTAATTCGTTTAGCTAATGGTGGGGGAGGGGGGGGGGGGTTAAGGCTCCTAATTTCTGTCCACGCTCTCTTATCTCCAGATCACTTACTGAGCATATATATGTATATATGTATATAGGTATGTATATATGTATGTATATATAATATAAGATAATAATAGGAAGGCTATGTAGGAGTGATAATGTAACCTGTGTGTGTGTATATGTATATATATATATATATATATATATATATATATATATATATATATATATATATATATATACATATATATATATATATATTTTTATTCTTCATAACACTAATCTCATAATATTAATCCACTAGTTGTGTTCATATCAATAGTATCAGAAAAGTCTAGACGTTAAATAAAATATACGTCCCCTGGCAACATTGGCAAATAAAAATTCATATCAAAATAAAAAAAACAATTACAGAACGTAGTACAAATATCGCCACTGTATTTGTCAAGATAGGATAATATTTGCAATCAGCTGCTCATTATCCCTAAATGAATATTATAATATTGATCTATCTTATGGTAAATAAGATTGATGATAATCTTTACATATGTTCTTGGTTCCGTACCTATTTTATTTTCATATTATAAAATTAAGTCCTCTTCCGCGTCTGTCCGTGGTAAACCCAGCAACTCAGTAAGCGGCTTTCGCCAATAAATAGATTCACAAGAAAGGTTTTTGTACATAATTAGTCAAGGTTTTGTGTAAATTGGTTGGAATGTGACAATAATTGTAGGAAAAAGTATAGCCTCCAGGGAGGTTTCATTGAAGGCGCTGCCTAATGCCTTTGTCATATAACGAAACAATTCATGGTGGAATATTCCTCTTTTATAGACCTACAAAAAAGTCAGTGATAGCATATATCTATCTTTTAAGGAAAGCTTACTATACCCATTTTATCTTCTAAAAAAATCGATCAGGTACCATGCGGTATTTGGAAAGCTATTTAGACGAGTGCAGTATTAATCCTTATCAACTTATATACTTTAGTTACCTTAAGAATTACATGCGCATTATTAGAATATTTTATACCATATAATTTAAATGAGTATCTTATGGATGTTAAGGCCAGATGAAGTAGTAACCTTATAAAGTATTATTAGTTTTAATCATAAAAATTAAATCATTTTTTTCGTAAAAGAAAGAACATTTTCTTTACTTATTCTTCACATTTTATTTAATATAATAATTTAAACGTTTATTTCATAGTTGTTTAGAATAATTTAATTTAAATTTAATTTTATTTGTTTAGTGATAAGTGTAATATTTGTAATAAGTTCGAAAACATATGTTACAAAAGAACAGAGAAAAACAAAAGCGGAGTCGAGCGGCTTTTGTTCGCTCCGGCTAGACCGAGCCAGAGAGTGTTGGCATGAGCCTCTTGACGTGCACATGGTGTGCTCTATAGGAGCCCAAAGTTGAATTTTGAATTCGAAGAAGATACTAAATTGCTGCCCACCTGCAGGTGTAAATAGTTTAAACCTCGTCATCGATTCGACCAATTCGAATTGACCCAGTCGATCATCTCAACCTCTATTGTCTCAACAATTTCGCTCGCCCTGCCGATAATCTACTACTGGAATCTACTTCGACAGACAGATAAGAGTGTTGTTTTTTTTGTTTATATCATTTCAACTACAAATCCAGATAAACATTCATTATTTTTTAATAGATTTTATATGAACATTTCATTTATTTGTAATTTAATAGAGCCAAATTTACTATCGTAAGATTAAATAATAATTGTTTTCTTTTTATTATTAATTAGTTGTTTATAATTTAGTTAATATTAGTAACTTCATTTTCTCATTATAAAAACGTTTAAATTGTTCTTTTATTTTAATTAATTGTTTTTTTTTATTCTCAAAAATATTAGTTATTTAATTTATGAAAATTGATTTATGTTATTAGTTTAATAAATGGTTACAATACAAAATGACATGGGATCTGGTATAATTGAATCAGAAATTTATTTTCCTTATACATTTCGGAGCTCTCATCGACCAACAACTATTTCGAGGTTGCTCTAATAGTGGGTTATCGCAAAAACATAACGGGCAAGAAAATAAATTCGTATATAAAGAAATATTTTGTTTTGTTTTTATGTTTATAATATCTAAATAATAAAATACATTAGATAGAAGAAACGTGTATGCATAATATTTCTTACTACCCGTGCAAAGGCTCGCTAGTAGTGTATAATTAAACAAAATCTATTTCTAAACCCTCTACAGACAACAAATTAGAAACTTCACAGGTTGTTAATGATTTCTGTGTAAACTCCACTCCTCTTGCTTCCATTATAAGATTAAATCGGATCCGAGCACTTGTTCTTGTTAAATAAATCTTATCCTACGACCCGATTATACAGCAATTAACGCTAGGTTTGAATAAGTTGATTCTCCGGAAGAAAGATTAATGGTAGGAAAGAGTGAGATGGGAGGGAGAGAAAAAGAGAGAGTGAAAGCGAGAAGAAAGTACCAAGGTTATTAATCAACTTAATAGAATAAATGAAATCCATCAGTAATGGGGGGGATTAAAGTTTAACTTAATCAATGTCGGGTAAAAACATTAATATTAAGGAGACCCAACACAAATTACAATAAACAAAAGCTTAAAAAATCAAATTTTTATTGAGTAATGAATAAATTCACCCAAAAACCCACCTCAGTATCCTCGCATTTGCCGATGACATAATTGTTTTTGGAAACAACTGCAGGAACCTCCAATTCAATTTACGCATCTTACAAGAAGAGTTGGAAGTAATAAACATGACAATTAATACAGGGAAAACCAAAATCATGAGAATAGGAAGAAAAAGCGACCATGGGGACCGAGACGTAAGACTAAACAACACGAGGTTAGAGCAGGTAAGGGATTTTAAATATCTCGGTGCACACCTCAACGAACACGGCTGGATAGATGGCGAAATAAAAGAACGAATAAAAGCTGCCAGCAGGTGTTTTAATTCCCTCAAAAAAGGATTCATCGGGAAAACAGAAGTGTCAAAAAACACAAAAAAGTAGTTTATAAAAACACCTTCTTACCGATTCTCACCTATTCAAGTGAATCTTGGACTCTGGCTAAAAAGCACAAGAGCCAAATCCAAGCCATGGAGATGCGTTATATAAGAAGAATGGAAGGGAAGAGCAGAAGAGACCGAGTGCGAAACATAACAATGCGGTCCAATGTGGGGCTTCGGCCAGCGGAGGATATCATCGAGGAGCATCAGCTGAGATGGTTCGGCCACGTTTCCAGAATGGCAGAAAACAGTGTGGCAAAGGCTGTATATGAGACGAAGGTGGAAGGTACAAGACCGAAGGGAAGACCAAGGAAGACTTGGGAAGGCGCAATCCAGGAGGCCTTTGACAGAAGAGGTTTGGAATGGGGAAGGAGAAGAAGATTGGTACAGGAGAGACAGTCATGGGTTAGGCTCTACAGGAGAGATCCTCACACCGTTGGCGGTAGAAGAGGAGTAGATTAAATAAAAAAATAAAATGAATAAATTGAAAATGTGCTAAAACACATTCTAAAATATTAAAAGAACTTGATGAGTGGTAATTTTAATTCTTCGAAAAGTTCGTGTTTATCACCCAGTTGTTTTCAGTACATGAATATTTCACTAACACACACACGTCGAAGAATTTAATTGTGGTTCGATTTTTCTAAAAGATACTTTTCTTGGAATTTATCCATTTTAAAAAGGCGTTTTCACTTTGTTAAGCCGCACAATCAACTACAGAAGACCGGCAATGTCCAATGTCGGCAGCAGTGTGAGCACATGCATTTCCGAGTTCGAGTAATTCTGTCCGACATCTGCCGACAAAAACGGTTTTGGTGTACGCCTAGGATTATATTGGAAGTTATATTGCATATTGTGAATTTTTTTATAAATGGCTTCGATGTATTTATTTCATCAGTTTGATAAGGTTTATATTAATAGATTGATAAGAATAAATTATGGTTTTATTATTAAAATTTTATAACCTGTTTAGTATATTTTTCCCTTCCTCTGCCAAAGTGGAATATCTTCTGTTTTTTTTTAAATTTTCTATTCACATCTCTATCCCATAAATAACTTACAGGACTCGGAAATGATTTATATTTGAAAATACGACGGGTTTAGTTAACCAAGAACCTTTCTTCTGTTGCTATTTATAGCTTTGGGCCAATTGAGAAGTAGGGGAAATGGGGGGGGGGGGGGTGAAATTACCCAAAGAATGGGGACCAATTGGATGAAAGCAGGGACAGAGGCTGTTGATCCAGAATTGTAAAAAATCTTTAAAAAGGAAAAAGTTTTGTTTTGTTTTGTCGTTTGTAGTGAGTGTTGTTTATTTTATATTTCTACTAGTATGTTTCTATTCTGTAAAATTATATTTTTACCTCCTAAGGGAGAGGGTTTTGTCGTAAAAATATGATGTCAATAAAGCTTTTTTATTATTATTAAAAATTATTATTAATATAGGGAGAGGAGTGGCTCAGTGGTAGAGTACTGAGAAGCCATGCCGGAAATCCTGGTTCAATTCCCGCTGCAGGCCATGATTTTTATTTAGTCTGTTTGCAGCGGGAGATGGATCATATAGGATCTAGGACCCTCCTGGGGCCCACCCAGCCTCTATAAAATATTATAAAAACAGGGTACCCAAAATAAGGGGGAAAAATCTGGCGGTCGAGCGTGACCTAGGACAAGTCACCTCCTTGCAGAACCGTTGTCCATGAAACAGTACAGTCTCTACCATGTACTGAACCCCAGACCTTTCATGGGTTGTAGTGGTACAGGTTGCTTTTTTTTATTAATATAGCTACAAATTATTATTATTATAGCTTTGGAATTAGCATGTGAGATTCTGATTCTCAATCTCGGCACGTTTTTCCGAATGTAATGTAGATTTTTGGGCCAAATGGATATAGGTGCTATGTTATGCAGTTGCTATCCGAGCGAAGGCTATGTATGCTCGATACATATGTAATGCATATATGTATTTAAATGTTGCATTCAGAATGGACTGATGCGGGATGGAGGAGTATAGAACGTGGAGGGCGAATGTAGGGCATAAGGCGGTGAATAGGGGCTACGTTTAAATTATTCACCCGCCGCAAGATCAATCTTAACAAGGATCTTGTCAACTTTGTCGCGCCACAGAGCTGAGAGGGAGAGAGAGATGGTGAAGAGAGAGAGAGAGTGAGTGAAAGGGCAGTGGCGGATTAAAGGTCCAGAGCGCCCTAGGCAATAACTTTATCGGCGCCCCTGTACCGGCCATAAATGGCCATCTTAATTTAACCATTTGACCATCCTAATATATTGATGCTTGTATTATATTGTAGATCAGCATTTAGTTCTTTCTTTCTTTGTCGATATGTTATTTTTTTTATTTATTTAAAAATTCTGAGCTCGCGCGCCTCTTGTAACTACGCGCCCCTAGGCACGTGCCTAGTTTGCCTTACGGATAATCCGCCACTGAGAAAGGGGGTGGGGTTGAGGGGTTGATGGGAGGTCAGTGGTAGAGGAAGAGATAAAAAAAAATGATCTCTTTTGGAAAAATACATTTTTTGAACATTCAATGACGGGTTTATATAAATGCAATATCAAATTACATGTATGTTTAAATATACAATAGAGCGTCAATAAAAAAAATTTAATAAAGACCTGTACAGTGGTTATAGTGATAACCCATAAGAGCAATATAATAGGTAATAAATCCTGTAACCTATACCACAACAACTCGTGAAGGATCTTCAGGGCCGAAGGGTGGAGTGGGGTTCAGTACCTGGTAGAGACTGTACTGTTTCTTGGATAACGGTTGTGCAGAGAGGAGTAATTACTTTTAGACAGTGTTCAACCTCCAGATACCATTCCCCAGGAGGGTCCTAGATCCCACAGGACTCATATCCGGCTGCTAATTGGTGAAATGAAAGCTGCCAAGCAGCGGGATTTGTTCCTGGGAAATTCGGCATTTACCAACACTAATAATTATTTCAAACAAAAAAAGTAGATAGACAAAATGATTTACATTTAAAAACCTGTACTACTACTATCCATGATGGGTTTGGGGTTCAGTACAGGGTAGAGACTGTACTGTTTCTTGGACAACGGTTTCGCACGGAGCTACTTTGTTGAGGGGTGTGCGCTCAGGAGGATTCGATGATCCTGAAGAGTTCAAAAATAGTTGTTAGCACACTAAGTAACATATTTGCCACAACCAGACTTGAACCTGGGACTATCAGCACAGTAATTCACCGCTACGCTTACCCCGTTCCCTAAAATAATCTGAAAGAAAAATACCTACCAAAAAACAAAAACAAAAAACTGTTTTTTTTTGTTTCTTGTTGTAGTGACTAAGTTTTTTTATTTTTTTTTAGAGTTCCATTGATCTTATAAAAATAAATATTACTGGCATTTTTAATAAAATATAAACATGTACATTAAGTGTCAAGATGGCGAAACAAACAAAATATTATACATTTTGGCTTCCGATTCATGACAGCTAAATCCCTAATTCCAACCTCATCCAATCCTGTTTCAATCATTATATGTATAATTAGTATTCGAAATTTCCGAAATGAAAATTATATAATTGCCAATCATATAAACATCTAATTTATTCAGATACCGATCAAAAGTGTTCTCATAATCTAGTTAATAATAAGATATAATTTTCGCAATAAAGCTGATAAATTATTAATAATTCATAAAATATAATTTATAATTACATTCCTGTAATTGATATGTTATTACAGTGAAGATTACGAGATAGCGATGGAAATTACAAACTGATTTGTATTTCCTGTCGTACGAGAACTTAATGGCAAAGAACACGCACCATTGATTAGGAAAAAAAAATGAAGGACGATAATTTTTAACTGCGTCAGATCTTCGTCATCTTTTGTATAAAAAAAAAAAAATCAAGCATTCACACTCAAACACACACATTTATATACATATGAATATATAATTATATATACAAATATATAGTCTTATAATAGTAATTGCTTACATAATGTAATAATTGTGAAGCTATTTTTTATGGTATATTGAAATTAGATATGAATTAATATACATTCGGATAACATATTTTGAAATTAAATCAGGTATTATTGTATTGTGTAAAATAAAATTAGGTCTTCACATAGGAAATATACCTTTTTTAGAAATAATAATTAAATTAAAAAAGCCATTAAATATATTTTTTCTAATTATTTTTCTTCTGTTGGGCAGCGCTGAGTAGCTGAAGATCCATATTAAAATTCTAGCTATGGCTGAAAAATGTTATCTGACCCTGTGGGATATGCAGATTTTAGACTCTAAAAAGTGGTTACCGTATATTGGGAGAAACACCTGGAGGTCTGAGTAATCTCTGACAAAGCACCTCCAATTGCCAATTGTCTTAGAAACAGTACCGTCTCTATCATGTACTTAATTCTAGACCATTAATAGGTGGTAATAATTCAGGGGTTTTTTTTCACTTGTCAGAATTCAAAGTTAAAAAACGCAATTTTGATGCCTGAATCGTTTGTAAAAAAAAATGATCCGTCCGTGAAAAATGATTGTATCTGTGAATGTTTCTTAAATCGTCCTAAGACATCTCATTAAATCTTTTGGAAAATGAAGAATGAGAAATTTTAATTACATTTATGACACTATTGTTAAAGAGGGTGTCCCATTTCATGTGGATCAAACGTTTTTAACTTTTAAACTAAAAAAAATTCAGGTAAAAGTTGTAGTTATTCAAGCCTAGTTTGAAGAAATAAAAAAAACATTTTTTCGTTTTTCACTTCAAATAGTCAATATCGACCTTCAAAAAATGTAGTTTCCTCGTGACCCCCATTTATTTTTATTTTTCTGAAATGTACAATATTTAACATTTTTTATATCTTTCATAGGTTAAGTAGAAGAAGCATTCAATGTTCACTACTTTAGTATACCTCCTTTAAGTATTTTGAATCTTTCAGAAAATGCCTGGACAATTAAAAACCTTAATTTTAATTTTTTTTAAATTTCAATAAAAAGTTGAAACCGATTTTTATTAAAATTAAGGTTTTTAAATGTCCAGGCATTTTCTGAAAGATTCAAAATACCTTGATTAGTAAGTTATTACGACTAAAAACTCTTAAATAAAACAACTTAATGCTACATTACGTTTCCTCGTAAAGGAGGTGTACTAAAGTAGTGAACTTTGAATGTTTTTTCTACTTAAACTATGAAAGATAGAAACAAAATGTTACATACATTTTTTCCAAGTTTTGGATTGTACATTTCAGAAAAATATAAATAAATGGGGGTCAAGAGGTAACTACATTTTTTGAAGGTCGATATTGACCATTTAAAGTGAAGAAACAAAAAATGTTTTTTTTATTTCCCCAAACTAGGCCTGAATAACTACAACTTTTACCTGGATCGTTTATCTGAATTTTTGTTTCGTTTATAAGTTAAAAACGTTTGATCCACTTGAAATGGGACACCCTGT
The DNA here is from genome assembly GCA_964056705.1 of Troilus luridus. Lineage (NCBI taxonomy): Eukaryota > Metazoa > Arthropoda > Insecta > Hemiptera > Pentatomidae > Troilus > Troilus luridus. Next base: position 110,390,938 of record OZ057415.1, on the reverse strand, counting down.
ATAACATTATAATGTTAAGAGTTACTGAACCTGAATGCCGATGCCTTCAACCTACTCCACTTGCTAAACCTAAACCTTAAAGATTATCAGGTTAATAAAAACCTCCAACTTACGTCTTGCACGTTTACCAGTCCACTGGGCGTTTATTAACTTTTTCATAGTTCGATCTTTGCTTAGCCCACGAACTTAACAAGCCCATCTCACTTCAATTATATCTGCAATTCCGTGTTGTATAATCTACTAAACCCCTCTTTTGCCTATAATTTTAGACTTCATGATTTTTATTCTTTTTATTTTTATTCCCCCAGCCGGGATTCGAACCCGGATCTCCGCCTCACCGTGACAACGCTCTAACCATTTGAGCCAACGGGGTCGCTCCGGAATTTTCATTGAATCCCACGGTGAGGCGGAGATCCGGGTTCGAATCCCGTCTGGGGGCAAATCTTTTCTCTTCATAATAAAAATATTTAAAAATTAAAGCAATGATTAAAAAATTATAATAAACTAATTAATGATTTTTACTTTCACATCGATTAAATATATATTTCTCACTTTGAAATAAATGTTATCAATATTATAATTAATGGTTGATTAATATTAAATAGACATTTTTAATAATATTAGTACTTTATTAATGTTTATTATGACGCGTGACGTATTAATCTCCATTTAATTGCATCAAAGGTGATTAATTGACTGACACGGTCAACTCATAATTACAGCAAGAGAAGATTTAGATGATGCGACTTGGCTCGAACCGGGACCGCTTTGTCTTGCCTTAGTGACTCCTTTGTCTTCCGCCATCTTCTTTGATGCATTAAAACTACAGTAATTTTTTTCTCTCGCCAATGACAAATATATGTTTTTACATATGCTATGTGTCTGATGAATGTTGTTTTGTGTACTATGGCTTTCAGGATTTGGATTGTATTTATCGAGATTTGATATTAAATAATGGCACCTATTGCTTCTTATTGATTTAGCTATACATTATAACTTTAAGGATGTCCTCTATACCCTCTGTTATTCAACCTTTATTTGGAAGAGGTCATGAGAACTTGGAAGAGGAAGTATAGGGTAATGGGTGTACAAATTAGTAATAAAGTCCTTTACAACTTACAATTTGCTGATGACCTGGTGATAGTCACAAACGATGATGACGATGCCGGAGGAATATCCTGCTTGTGGTCTGGAAATGAACAGAAAGAAAAAAGAGTACATGGCAATACATGCGACACAACCCTATCCCTCGAAAATTGGGAAATTGGAAAAACCCATAAATGAAAAATCTAGACAGATGGCTAACAGACGATGGAAGCTCCAATAAAGATATATCAGATAAAATTGTAAAAGCAGACAAATTATTGGGTGTCTTAACTTTGTTCTGCGGAGGAAAAAATTTAACCTTAAAACAAAAAAAAAAAATGATGTTCCATTCGTTGGTTAAAAGTGCTATCCCCTACGGGTCCGAAACGTGGACGACTACGAAAAAGGGAGGAACAAAGTTGTTGGCCGTGGAGATGGACTTCTGCAGACGGTGTTGTGCTATTTCCTAAATTCTCTAATAGAAGAATTTGGCAATTGGTTGATCAGGAAACAAGGATCCTCTTCGCAAAAGAAACAAGAAGATTGAAATGGTATGGCCACTTAAAAAGAATCGCAGAGGATCGATGGCCAAAAATAATCTTGGAATATTGCCCTGTGGAAACGAGGAAAAAAGGACGACCCAGAAAAAGATGGTTGCAGGATGTGGAGGAGAGCGTGGTAGCGAGGGGCCTTTGAGGTGAAGGCTGGCCGAATCGAGATCTGTGGCGAGACCTTTTAGAGATATAAAACAACCAAATTGTTAAAACTCGTTAAAAAAAAAATTATAACTTTATATTACATAAATAAAATAGATCCAAAAAAGGGGACCCAACACAGCATTGGCCCAACATACGAAAGCCTGCAAGCATCGATTTGATTTTGAGAATGCTAGAGTGATTTAAAAGGAGAGAGATAGCTCAAGAAGAAAGTTGTTAGAGGCGATGCAGATAGCGCAAAAGATTGACATTTCAGTTAATTTTAAAACAGATTGTAGAAATTTGAACAAATTTTATTCTCAAACGTTGAATATTTTAAATGTTAACTTTTGCTAATATGTATAAAATTGGATAGTTTAACATTACTTGATATATGTTGTGGATCAGCTGATTCTATAACCTTTCCAGCTGGTTTCGTATCACCTTCCTTTCAGTTTGGGTTGAACGTCTTGGGGTGGAGGTGCGCTCTCAGGTTATGAGCCTATTTGGGCGATTATTCGTTGGGATGTATTGCACTTCTTCTTTGAGATGTGATTGACCTTACTCTTGTTTGTGTCTTGATAATGCCTGAATAGGCGAAACGTGGACTGGTAATTGTTTGTTTTTACTGCAGATTTGAAACATGAGGCTTTGCTTGTGTTTTTTTTCCATTTGTATTATCATTTATAACACATATATTAGCTATCGGTGATTTGGTTGAGATCACCCTCAACCGCCAGGTTTTCTCCCAATGAAAACAGGGTTCCCTCACTTTATACACACTGGGTAAGTCCCAGGAGGGTCTGAAGTTTTCATGTGATAACGTATTAAGTCAGAGGTTTCCACACTTCTTTTTCTCATAGACCACTTTCAAAATTTAGCTGGTTCCGGTGGACACCCTGCAGCTACATTTCTACCACTTTCTACCAAAACTCGACAACAAATGTAAAGATTAGATCTAGCTATGGAAATTTGCGTTGCGGCTGAGTTCCAACCACGAATTAATAGTTTTCGAGAAAAAAAAAGTGAGAATTAGGAATATGAAATATTCACAATCATGCAGGTCAATCATAATATACAGCTCCTTCAGTGAACAACCACAGAGTCGGATAAAAAAATAATTACTTATAAAGTAGGGAAAAAAAGTTCAACATTTCTCGGCTTTCTGTTATTTAATTGAAGTATCTAGTAATGACCCTGTTCAGTAATAAATTAATACGTGCCTTAAAAATATACTTCTTACATATTTTTTTACTTTACTTTACTTTTCTTTTAGAAATTCCGGAAACAAATGAGCAACGTTTATCCTTATATTGGTGAAGAATCAAACAAGTTCATGCAAGCACACACACCGCAGGTCGTATTTCATCCTTTTGCAAATCAGAACAATTGCGTCGGACGGCGATGGCGGCGGTTTGCAAGTCTCGATACGTTGTACTGAGTATGGAATATGCACGTTTTTACAAGTAACAGTCGCTGATCTTCTTAAAATATTATCTGCCTACATTGATAGCTGAAGTCAAGCCAACATTTTAGTTCTTCACTATCGACAGCAGTGTGATAAACTTTCGTGGACCCCCGCTTACGAATTGTGAACACCCATTTTTTTTTCACGCCAAAAAGACCCTCGTCGAGTCCTATCCTAAGGCTGCGAGCCCATGATCATGCGTATAGAAGTTATGCCCCTCTAGTCACTAAACTATAGTTGATCCTAAATCTAAATGGTTCATTGAAGTTTATAAGATCTAGTAACAGTTTAGGAATCGAATCCCTAGAGATGTAATAAAGAACGAATATGAATTAAAGCAAAAAATCAATAGGTTTCCAAAATATAAAAATAATCCTTCCAGATGGAAGAATTCAATTCTAAGAATGGAAATATTCTGGGAAAGAAACAAATATAAATTTTGCATAATTTTTATAATTTATCTTCATTTTTAAACTAGAATTTTATATCTTTACTTTGTTGCAGCACATAATAACATTTAATGAGGTTACACCCGGTGACTGTTACCACCCAGTGTTGCCAGGCAGGAACCTCGAACTGTTGTATAATTTAATTAAATTGTATATTAATACAACTTCGTACAGCTGCAACACTGGGGTAACCTATGATTACCGTGCATAAAAGTGCATAAAAGTTATGCCCCTCTAGTCACTAAACTATAGTTGATCCCAAATCTAAATGGTTCATTGAAGTTTATAAGATCTAGTAACAGTTTAGGAATCACTAGAGATGTAATAAAGAACGAATATGAATTAAAGCAAAAAATCAATAGTTTTCCAAAATATAAAAATAATCCTTCCAGATGGAAGAATTCAATTCTAAGAATGGAAATATTCTGGGAAAAGAAACAAATATAAATTTTGCATAATTTTTATAATTTATCTTCATTTTTAAACTAGAATTTTATATATTTACTTTGTTGCAGCACACAATAACATTTAATGAGGTTACACCCGGTGACTGTTACCACCCAGTGTTGCCAGGCAGGAACCTCGAACTGTTCTAATTAAATTGTATATTAATACAACTTCGTACAGCTGCAACACTGGGGTAACCTATGATTACCGTGCATAAAAGTTATGCCCCTCTAGTCACTAAACTATAGTTGATCCTAAATCTAAATGGTTCATTGAAGTTTATAAGATCTAGTAACAGTTTAGGAATCCAATCACTAGAGATGTAATAAAGAACGAATATGAATTAAAGCAAAAAATCAATAGGTTTCCAAAATATAAAATAATCCTTCCAAATGGAAGAATTCAATTCTAAGAATGGAAATATTCTGGGAAAAGAAACAAATATAAATTTTGCATAATTTTTATAATTTATCTTCATTTTTAAACTAGAATTTTATATCTTTACTTTGTTGCAGCACACAATAACATTTAATGAGGTTACACCCGGTGACTGTTACCACCCAGTGTTGCCAGGCAGGAACCTCGAACTGTTCTAATTAAATTGTATATTAATACAACTTCGTACACCTGCAACACTGGGGTAACCTATGATTACCTTGCAGAAAAGTGTATTGTGTATGTGGTGTAAAAATTAGCAAAAAGTGATTATCAGTGTCCGTTTTTATGCGTTTCTTTTATGATCAAACTTTTATTTATCGATAAACTATTTCTCATATTAGCTTTTTGGCATCCATCATATGTTATTATTATTTAAGTATTTCATCATATTTTATTCTATTTCCATTCTCATACCATATTGTTACTTATATTTCTATACGTTCCTTGTATATTTACGTCATATATTTATACCACTTCATTCTATATGTATGCATTTTTAAACTCCCCTCACTTATATTTTCTACTTTCCATGTTCAGTTTATTTTTCACCTGTTTTGCTCTAGATTAATATCTTGACGTTCTAATGTTATTTTTTCTTTTATTTACTCTTTGACATCATTTCCGTTATACCTTCTTTCATTTTACTTATGTAAACTCCCTAGGAGTCTATTATCTTACATTTTATATTTTTTATATATATTCTACTACCTTTTCCATAATTTTACATCTCACCTCTGATGTTTATACTTTTTCTTTTTTTAAAAACTTTCTGTTTACTTTCTTCTTTTATCTTTGTAAAATTTTTTTATATCACCACCTTTCTGTACAATTTCTCTGTAATATTTTTATTCATGATATCCCTCACTTTTTGTTCTAAATTTCTATCTCTCTACATATATATATATTTTTTCTATTTTATCATATTAGTACTGCAATGTATTTTAATAGTTCTGTTATTTTGCCTGTTTTTCTTTCTTAGCCCTGAAGATGACCCACAAAGTGGGTCGAAACGTCGGCACATAATTAAATAAGTACCCACTTGTTTAGTGTTCTTATTTGACTGCACCCCCAACTATTTTCTTCCTTACCCTATCTTCCAGTCAACCATCCCCTCGCTTCTCATGATAAAATATTTCCTTATTCACTTTTATTTGTGTACTCACTATACCAAGCAGAGGCAAGTTTATTGTAAGTTTGTTTTTGTTCAATATACAAACTTTTATTTTTTCTCAGACTTTTATTTTGTTTATAAATTCATCCACATCTTCCATACGCTAAAACTTTTTATACATTTCTTCTATATTTTTTCTTTAACATCATCTTCTGTATTAATATAACTTCATATAATTATTCATATACATGTATATAATATCCCATACTTGTATTATCAAACATCTAAATCACTACCTGCAATTGAACGATATTTCAATATATTACTTTTCACAAATTTCTTCTGTATTTATACTTCAACATCATATTTTGTCTTGATTTTCTTCATATTTACTTATATAACACTCTAGCAGTAAATTGTCATACATTTTATATTATTATCAGTAATTTAACTAAGTTTTCCATACTTTTAAATCTCACCATTTTGCATTTATACCTTTAAATTTTGTATCTTACTGTTTACTTTCTCATTTTTCCTTCTCTTTGTATTTTTTTGCATTATCGCCCTTCTATGCACCTATTCTGTAGTTTTTTTATTCATATATATCCTTAATCGTATATCCATCGCAGATATTTTTACTTTTCAATACTCTATATGTTATTATATTCATCCATTCTTGGTACTACAATGTGTTTTTATAGTCATTTTTTTTTCTCTCTCATAGCCTTGAAGATGACCTAGAACGTAGGTCGAAACATCGGCACTAATAAAAAAATTAGTTTTACTTATTCGGTGTATTTTATGACTCCACCCCCCAACTAATTCCATCCTTCATAAATTATCCAAGCCTGATTTATATTACTTGAAGTAAATTCGTGAAATATTCTTTGAAAATAATTAACAAGTAAACTTTGCCAAACAAGTTGTAGTTAATACGAATTCCTTTGAGAGAAGGGTGAGGAATTTCCGCAAAATTAGATGGAGCTTAGTGTGTGTCGTGAAGTAGGTTGCAGTGTAATATATCACGTGTCAAACTGCAGAACACGGAGTCTTCCCGGAGATCTGAGAGGAAGGAGCTCGTTTGGAACGGGATAATCCATATTCGCCACTTTAATATAATATGTAATTAGTGGCGAATATTCCGAGAGTGGAAAAAAAGAGCGGGAAGTGGAATGGAATGCGGAGGTGGCATAGTTCCACGGCCTATTGTAATCCGTCCCATGAGATATATCGCTCTGTCCCACCTCGTCCTGGAGATATATCGCTCTGTCCCACCTCGTCCCGTGTTGTCCCTCCTGTCGGGAGTACGCTCGACTCTTCCCTTGTCCCAGAGTGGCAGTGATTGAGCGCTTCGTGCGAACTGAGAACCAAAATGGAAACCGATTTCCAATATTTGTATCGAGGACTGTATTTGGCTAGGTTTTCTTTTAGATTTTTATTATTTTAATAACTGTATATGTGTATGTTTAAATATGTTTACTTTCGATTTAAATTTTTCTTAATGTTCTTCTTGCTCACCGACCATGTCTTTACACCCGAAGACCTTCCGTCTTATTTCCATCCACTATGGTAGATATGGTATTGATTACGCTTTCTCTGGAATAAATTTCTATCTATTAATCTTATTTCTCATGTATATTTATCCAAAATTTATTTTCGCAATGTTAATTTTTGCTTTGGCCTATTTTTTCTTAACTTCACTTCCTTCAGGGTATTGATGGTTTAAGTTTTAAGTCACATCGTATTGCCGAACCTATTTTATCTATGTATGTCATTATACATTGTTTTTGTGCTTAATTAAGGGCTATAATAGTTATTTATTTGACAAGATAGGAAAGTGCCACTTTACTACACCCGAGGTAATTAAACGAGGGTGTTATAAGCACTTTTCTCACGTGTTAAATATTACATTTTTCCTGCAACCATTTAAAAATTAAGAAATGAAAGGTGAAACTATAGATTAGTTAAAACTACACTAGCGCTATCTCTTACAATTTTCTATTACTAACCATGCAAATTATAACTCTGGGACGGTTCACTCATTGAAACATTTATTTATTATTATTTAGAAAATAATATTCTGATAACACATACAAAAATAAAATAAACGTATATGTTATTATATCTTGATTTATATTTATATTTCTCTTCATATCTGGCTTTAGATGTTTTTGGTAAAAGTTGATTTATTTCCTGTTCTTTCATGAATGGAGGAGTAAATTCTATGAATTCATCACTATCTATTTCCATTTTTAATTTTGTTTGTGGTCTGATCACTGTTTTAATGCTAGATCTCCGAATTCCTGATGTGTGAAAGTTCTAATACATTTAAGGTTATATTAAATATTTCTATAAAATCGCTTCAAAATAAATAAAATCTACCTTGAATTAGATACAAAAATAGTTCTAAAATTATTTATTTTAACATTTTAGAAATATAAAATGAATAACATTATAATACCGCCATTTAACATTTAAAATAACAGAGTGATGATTGTCAAATTCGATCTAGGTGGCTGTTACTTTCCCTCACTAATGAGGTAAAGAGGTTTTCCCTCACTAGTGGGGGGAAAGTGGGACTTTCCACATCAGTTTTAGTTGATTAATGGATAACATTACTCAATGGTTGAAGGGAAAAGAATTTTTTATGAATTATCAATTGTATCAATTCTACAGAAATCACTATAGATCGTAATGTATAGAAAAATGTATTTCTTTTTCCTTCCATAATTAGCATTTGTTTCGACGACATCTATGTGTCCTTAGAACTTGAGTAGCCTTTTTTTGACATAAATTTTAATGCTTGATGTTTTTCCTATTGCTTCAATGGATTGTAATCTGAACCCATCTGTATGGTTTGTATGTCCTGCGCCTAAAATTTTTATAATATTTTTTCTCTATTCTTTCTTAGTTTCTTATAGCTTTAGTTTTCGATTTATTGATTTTCTATAATCTGCATCTTTTTGCTATTTTTACCACAGAACTCTGAACAGAAGATTGTTGGTTTCAGTACATGGTAGAGATTGTAATGTTTCTTGGTCAACGGTTGTATAGGGAAGTGATTTGTCCCTAGCCCCTGTATATAAATGGCCTAGAAAACTGTATATAAATATGTCTTTATTGCATCAAAATAACCTTAATGTACATCGATTCTGGTCCTCTTCAACGTTATATAAATCTGTTTAGCGTCTCTTTAGGATTCATAGGTTTAATATCAAGCCGGCCGTCAACGGAACCTGATCCGTATTAACATTTCGGTGGGGGAGGGAGCGGATTGTGGCGCTATCGGTTCATCAGCTTTGCATTGATGAATAACTGATGGCCAAATCCCGGGCTAACTAACCACAACCTAACTGATAACTGAGGCTGAGTGAGCCCGTGAGTATAAGGCGTCCCGTTGTCTCTACTTCTCCCCCTTCCCTGAATTATTCCGGCTCTTGTTAGGTTTAGCGGATTATTAACGTCCCCACTAGCGCTATCTCATAGCACATTCATGGAATTATAATTATATTTACCGCCCGCGTATCTGCGCGATACCTGCCCAAGGGTGAGCCGTAACTGCCTTAAAGGTCTCTCAGGTGATGATACTGTGTACTCGTGTGATCTTAACATCGTGAAATATATAAAGACTTCCTCGATTCATCTTTGTATCTTCTTGAATAATTGCTAGTTAATTTTCATGTAAGATTAGGTTGCAAGGAGTATTGTATTAAAAACAAAACCAAAATAAAAAACGCCTTGGGTTTGAGACTGTACTATTTGTGGGACAACGGTTGTCCAGGGAGGTGATTTGTCCTAGATCTCGCTCAACCGCCTGATTTTCCCCCCTCTTTTATAGCGGTTGGTTGGGCACCAGAAGGGTCCTAGATCTCCGGCTGTTGAGCTATTAAATAAAATCTGTCTCATATATATATATATATATATATATATATATATATATATATATATATGCTTATTTACAATAAAGATTTGTCTTAAATTATATATCATTTCTTTTATCATCATCATATATTTTCAAAATATCCTATGTACTTTACTATAAATTTTCCATGTAGGGGGGGATACTAGTAAAGAATGTTAGCTTACATTCTTATGCATATACAAAAGCTGCTCCATAGCTGCCAAGAGCTCCATAACCACCCCTTTGAGGCCCGATTCGCCATAGTCCTTCCGTATGTACATTCGTGCATTAAGGACTTCGAAAAATCAATTTAGATCCAAGGATTATGGCTATTCGTGGTCAGCTGGCGCACGAAGACCTATATTCGAATTAGACCGTCTATAGAACGAACATATTTTTAGAACAGCAATATAATTTCACACACCTGAAATCATATTCATAAATTAATGAATCTACTCCAATACGATTTAATATGATAGTAAAACTTTAGATAATATCGATGCCTTAGTTCACAAATGTGTTAAGTGCAAATTTTTCAAAAATAACTAGCAAGCTCCAGCTTTGCTCGGGCATATTATGGCTACATAATTTGTCTGTGTAATGTTTTTTTTTGTTTTTTTTTATCACGTACCGGTTACTAAGGACCACGTGAATATCATTGGTGAGGCTTCCTTACGAGTCTTGATTTTTTTTTCTTCCCGTCTCAGCTAATTTACTTTATTATATAGAAATTATAAAAATAAAAACAAAACAAAATATTTCTTCATATATGGATTTATTATCTTGCACGGAATTAGGCAAGCATCATCTTCGGTGAAACCCATCGATATTCCAACCCATTTACTCAAAACCTCGACAAATTATATACCTAAACCTTCCTGGTGAAAACCGCAAGAAAATCCGTGCAGTAGTTATTGAGTTTACCGCGAACAAACGCGACCGAGGACTTTGTTTTATAATATGTATTGTAAAGTTGTGATGAGGAAGTCATAGATCATATGTTGATATAAAATTAATAGAGAAGCTGTAAAGGTTACAAAAACATATTGTGCGCTTAAACTTGAACTGTATTTCTTGTGTTAAATTATTATCATAGTTGACTCCTGTAAAATCTTGTTTTCAGCACTTAATACATATGTGAACTAAGCCATCGGATATTGTAATGTAAAATTCTGAAATGTATAACAAATATTTATAAAGTAAATGATTAATCACATTTTCTATCTGCCGTATCCGTTTTTGTCATATATATCCATCTTTAATCCTTATATGGGAGAAGCTACTGCAGTTAAAATTATGTTTAATCCTATAATGGAAATCCGGTTTTTAGGCCATTGTTTTTTCTTATATATATCCCCTACTAAGTATTATGTCTGTAATAATACATTTATTATAGTTAATTGTACATTTAAAAATATAGTTTTAGTGCAAGCAGTTCCCTTTAACGAGCTGAACAATTAATCGCTATACGTTTCTACAATACAACAATACAACTGCTGACTTGACTAACCACATGCTAAGCGTCACCTAAACAATATCTCGTTAGGAGGCAGTTACAATCAGGCTGGAGCATTCTCTCGAAATTCTCTGTCCCTATAGTTCATAATTAATTAATTCAATAAAGGTTTTACCTCTTCGACTAAAAAAAAAATGAGCGAAATAAGATTAAATGGTAGCCAAATAATCCAAAGATATACTTTAGTATAGTGTTGTCTTATTTGTTAATTAAGAATTATTAATAAGTTACGCACTTTTTTTCATACATCTGCTTAATGCTTTATTTTATGTGGAAGAAAATGGTCCGGGTAGGGGTCAATAAACATCTCTTAGATCTGGAGAAATGTTTATGATGTAGCCAACGTTTCGACCTACTTAGCAGGTCTTCTTCAAGGCTGTCGCAGGGGGGTGCCGGGTGGGGGGCCCGATAGGTCCGTCCAAGCTCTAATCACATTTACTCTCTAACCGTCGAAACGTTGGCTAATTAATAAACATTTCTCCACATCTAAGAGAAATTTATTGAGCTCTTCCCGGACCATTTTCTTCCACATATATTATCAAGGTCAACTATTATTATTAAAAAAAAAAATCCTTATTTTAGTTTGTTATTGAGGTTAACTAATATTTTTTTTCTATACGTACGTATTTATTTGGGTTATATTGGGGTATTTATCGGGTTATTGGGGGAATCTATTGTGTTTTGTTACGTTTATTTTATTTGTACACAATAAGATATAATGCATCTTATTTATTTGTTATCGAGTCGTATTTATTTCTGTATAATTTTAAATTAAAATATTAGTTTTCAATAATAATATCATTTTCTATTTTTTATTTATTATTATTTTATTTTTTTATTATTTACTGATTAGAAATGTCTTGGTATAATTACTAAGTTTATTAGTACGGCTGCAATGTGTACCCTGTCAGTAACAACTTTTTTATATATCCGAGATATCAGAGAGTCGAATAATTTTAATAGCGAAAAATGCAAATATAAGCTTTGATATTGTAATAAAAGAGGTTAACATATTTAGATATTAACAATAAAATACGTACATACCGTAAGATTAAAGCTATTATTATACTACTATAAATAATAAAATATTAAATATGACTATAGTATAGTTTATGGTTTAATTTGAAAATGTTTTTATTCCTTTTTTTTTTTTATTTATTGTTCTTTTGATGGTGATTATTTTATTTTTATTTTGAAGATAAAGGATTTGTGTCTTGGCCGGGTTTTCTAGAGACCCGCGTCTCTAGCGCGTGCTATAACCACTGAGCTACCAAGGCTCGTATCCAAGCCAAGACAAATCTTTTCGCTTCAAAATAAAAAAATATTTTAATGCTTACATCTTTTTGATCCGTTTTGATACAGTATCAAAGTTAATATTTGTAATTATTAAGACGATTCGTTATACTGAGATTGAATTTAAGATTTATTTTAACTGTAATTTCAAATAAAATAATAGCTTAGATTTTATTGTTTGTGTCTAGAGTAAGGGAAGGCTATAATCTCAAAATATTTTAGTGCTTGTGACTTATTGAATCAATTTGATGCATTCTGACTTAAGGGAAATTAGTAAAGACGATGATGCTTTGAGGCTAAGGCTCTAAGGCAAAGCATTGAGTATCTTAAGTCGGGGAATGACGTTAGTTAGGACCGTACCCCTCGCTGCCTTAGGGTCTGAGTTCGAGGGTCGACTCGTTAATGAATTGCTGGTGTTGTCTTTGAGGAGGTACTGCTGCAATATAACGGCTGATAGAAATCAGTGATTAATACCTGGATCCTCCCACTTACGTTTCGGACGATATCCCGGGTGTTTACTCGCTTCAAATCCAACCTTCATTCATTCTCTACCTCGCTTTGATTCCACATTCTAGTACCTATTACTGTTGCCTGAGAAATCTTCCTCTTTCAGGCAAATATTCAATGCAATAAATTTTTCTTCTTGTCCTTGCAGAATGCATTAAGCCAATGGCCAAGACTGAATATTTTACATCTGTATAACATATCAGCGAGAGCGAGGTTACTCAGTCTGTTGCGCACTCAATGTCTGAGTTGAGGGTATTTTGTCTGTCACAACCGGTAAGAAAACTTTCAGGTTTTGTGCAATATTTATGCTCTCTAAAATTGCCATGGCTTTCGTTTTCGACAGTGTCGTCAAGTTCTTTCCCGACGTTTTGTTCGCCAAACTGTCACCTCGCCATACTAATCTAAAATTTATACTTATATTTATTTACTATACTTTACGGTATTTATAGTTTTTCGGATCCGGGGGCAGAGCCTATTCTTTCAGTGTTCTGATTGACTAGGCTCCGACCAGGTGTTCTCTGATTGCTTTGTTTTTTCTCTTGGCCACTGGCAAGTTTGGGCGCCATGATTGGTGTAGTTTATAACCATCTTCTCAGTTGAAATTTTCGGGGTGATTTACTATTTCGGCTACTCTCAATATATTTCTTTCTTTCGTTTTATTACACTTTCTACCGCTCTAATTTTGTCAAACTCAACTGCATGTTTAGTAATAATTGCAATGATCAAACACCGGCCTACAGGAGATGGATCGTCTTGTGAGAACAACTCTCACACAAGAACGGGCCCACCACCCAATTTCATCGAAACTAGGTCGTGGCTTGATTAGTATCGAAGAAGCTTGCTGCAAGCAGGAAGTGGCCCTACGCCGATATTTCCTCACAAAAACAGATGGAGTTAATGTTACTCAAGGACAGATCCTGGTATAAATGCACTAAATCTAAGAAGAGATGCGGAACCAGTAGTTCTTACAGAAAATGAACGGTTGACGGAATGGAAAACAAAGTCTTTACATGGTAGATTCTATCACAAATTAAATGATAGCTCCATTGACAAGGAGATGTCAGTTGATTGGTTAAAGGCTGGCAAGATATTCTCCGAGACAGAGGGGTTTGTTATCGCCATTCAAGACCAAGTTATCGCCACCAGATCATATAGAAGGCATGTTCTAAAAGACGCATCAACGCCGGATAAATGTCGGCTATGCTCGGCTACATTGGAGTCAATCCAACGCATCACTGGTGGATGTGGAGTGTTGGCTGGCACTGAATATCTCCAGAGCCATGACAATGTGGCCAAAATTTTGCATCAAGCCCTGGCGGTGAAATACAACCTTCTAGATGTAAAGGCACCATATTATAAGTATCTTCCTAATAAACTTCTACAAAAAGGTCCCCTTAAGCTATATTAGGATAAATCCATTATAACACTGTGCATCATAATAGACCAGATATCCTCCTTATAAAGTCGAGTGAGAGGAAAACACAGTATGATTGATATTGCGATCCCTTACGACAATAATGTAAACTCAACTGTTGGAGAGAAACTTCGAAAGTATCAAGAACTTGCGGCTGAGCTTAAGGAGCTATACCATATGGAAAGCGTGGTGGTAACACCTATTGTTATCTCCACGAATGGATTGGTTCCTAAATCCACGGTGGAGTGCATTGAGAAACTGGGAATTCCGGCCGAGGTTTTAACGGAGGCTCAACAGGCAGTTCTTCTAGACATAGCCAGGATCGTCAGAAAATTTCTGAATGTTTTTACAAGGGATGTACGAATAAATAAATGCATGAAAGGACGTGTAGAGGCACTACCCACTGGCAGCACTCTAATAACATTTCTATAATATAAGGTCCCGAGGCCATCTTCTCTTCAGACGCCTAGGAGGATTGTCCGGGATGGAATTGGATCCAAGGATGGAAACTAGTGGGTTTGGATGGGCCTGGAGTTTATTATGGAATGGTCTAAATCGGTAACATATGGAACGTTCAGGTCATTATGGATGGTTTTATTTGTGACAAAATAAGGAGCGTTTAGGATTTTGCGAAGGATTTTGGATTGCAAGGATTGAATACGAGAGGAATTTGATGGTTTGGTGGAGCCCCATAGTTCAATTCCGTAAGTCCATATAGGTCTTATAACAGTAACATAAATAAGTCTTTTGTAATTGATTTGAAGCTTTGAGCGTTTGTCTAGTATGTGTTGAAGTAGTCGGAAGCGTCGAGCTGTTTCTTGTCTTTTCAGTCTTGTGTGAGGGTTCCAAGTTAGACGTTTGTCTAAGTCGAGTCCTAGGTAGCGATTCTGTACAACAGGGAAGTGGAGTACTATTAAAGGATACAGTAGGGCAGGAAGTCATGGGTTTTCGGTGAAGGGTAAAGGTAATTTGACGGTACTTGTTGGAATTGATTTTAATTCTCCAATTCCGACACCATTCTTCGAGGGTTGATAAATGTGATTGAAGGGATTGGGATGCAATATATGGGTCGTTATTAACTGATAACACACATGTGTCATCAGCATAGGTGGAGATGAAGGTGTTAGGATGAGTTGGGATGAACTCTGAATGTTTAAAGATGAAAAATTAAAAATAATAACTGCAGATGGTTGGACTTGTCCCCCATCTCTGTTGTGAACCCGCAAATGCAAGAAAAAAATTAGATAATAATAATAATAAATGTTGTAGTGCTTAGTATAACAAGTTAAAGATCCCAATCCTAGTTATTCACGGATAGAGAAAATGTTGGACTCTTCTAGTATCTTCTAGTAAACAAATGATGGACAAATTGTGAGAATGATATATGTTTATAGCAATATGATTGACTAACATTATAACTTAATGACTACTCTAACTCTAACTTAATGACTACTCTATTACGCACTATAAACTAACTACACCATCTCCTCTCTCACTCTCCCCTCTCGACTCTCCTACCTCCTATTCTAATTTCTCAAATTTTGGGCTAGTATGTATAAGAACTATAAAAAGGTAACGGAAGGAAGTTGGCCTTACCCCAATCGCGTAAGCATTGATGAAATCTCCTTGTTTGTCTGTTCGTTCATTTAACGTCACTTTATGCTGCTATGGCTAATCTACAGTGGGAGCTCTAAAATTTGCCTATCCAGGTTTAATTAGGATACGGATTTTTAACGAGTGCCTAACACCGTACAGGCCCGGGACCCCCGTTTAATAGTCCAGGATCCATGGTCCATTTTTGCACTTGATTAGTATCAAGCTGAATCTTCGTGAATAGCTTCGTTTCGATGAGACCCCCAACAATTTCCAGTGCGAAAATTCTTTAGATTGTGGTAGCTAACAGAGGTAGCAAAGATAAAATATGTCGATTTGATGATTCTCAAAAATTTATTACTAACTGGGTTTTTTTTTTTTTGTTGAATCTCAAGATAATTATCTAAATTATTTGAAAAAACATTTGTCCTACAAAATATATGGTTTGATCAAAGAGTCCCCTCTTTCCAATATGTATCGATAATGAAGTAAAAAAAGAAGATGTAAAAAAACAAAACAGCTGGTTAGTAATCATTTATGATGATCTCGTTATCGATACACGTTGGAATGTGGGGACTCTTTGATCAAACCATACATTTTGTAGGACAATTTTTTTTCCAAATAATTTAGATAGGTACCATGAGATTTAACAAAAAAAAACCGAGTTAGTAATACATTTTTGAGAATCATCAAATCGATATATTTTATTCTTGCTACCTCTGTTAGTTACCACAATCGAGAATTTTCGCACCGGAAATTGTTGGGCGTCTCATCAAAACGAAGCTATTCACGAAGATTCAGCTTGATACTAATCAAGTGCAAAAATGGACCATGGATCCTGGACTATAACGTCCATTCCGAAGGACGGCATATCCAAGGATGTTATATTCCCTTTAAAAAATCCTAGGGCCACCTTCCGTGCTTCGATCCTGGGCTTAGTAGTTTGTTATGCTAACCAATTGACCACAGGTCGCCCAGAAACGTTGTGACAAAAAAATTTGCTGTGTGTACAAGTGACGCTATGCTTAAATAAACTAAGACACAAATATAGTCTCTACCCCAAATTAAAGCTAAAATCCTTCTTGAGTTGTAGCTGTACAGGAATATGTCTGTTGTATATACATCTTCTGTATATATACATACAGGTTCCCTTGATATCCTGTTAGATCTCTTGTGTAGATGCGAGTGCTCTGAGCATAGAGGACTTGGGACTTTGGAGTTGGAAGCCGGAAGGGCGACTGATGATTTATTAAGGCTTGGAGCCGCCATGAGCCATCGACTGCTCAACTAATCACCGAGGTCCTGATGAATTGGTCCTTTGGGTCCTCCGCTAGTCCTTCCAGCTCCTTCATCCTCCAATATCCTCCTATCCTTCGCAAGGTCTTATCCTCGAAGGATATGTACATATCAAAGTATCCTTTATAACTCGGGCTTTTTCCTTTCAAATATTACCTCCAACTGGTTTGAATTCCTTGCTTGTACGAACCACTTTTTTAAGTTCTCTACAATAAGGGAAGTGATTTTGTCCTTGTTCTTCACAATTGATGTGATCGTGGAACCAGGGACGATGAAATGCTTGGATACGTCAATTAGCTTACAGCCACTGGTCACGGCCTTTATGATTTGTTGTTTCTCTTCAATGGAGAGGCTAACGTATTTTGGAGGCATGATAACGTGTCACAACGGTAACAAAAACGAGACTGAATTGTAAATAAAAGTGTGATTGTAAGAAAAGCTTAATAAAATTCCTAGAACTTCCCCTCTCTACTCCCCTCATTTTCTTTGAGTGAAAACAGTACGAATTACTTATGAGATTTCTAAGAAAACTTCTCTCTTTCACTCGCTCTCCCGTAAAAAACGATAGGATCTACTGTGCCTCTAAACAGTACGAACATACTTGTGTATAAAAACTATACAAGTTGAGTGATTTCCTAGAAAGGATTTATTCTCATTCTGCTCCCTGGCATATCTGTTTCACTGTTCTCTCCCTCCCTTTCGAAAACAGTACTAAGTAACGAGATTTTAAAGCTGGAAATACGAATTATATGACGTTATAAGTGACCTCCAGCATAAAAATAATACGAATTACCGAGGGGTCTGAAATGCATTGATTTTATACCATTTATCGGGATTTTCTCTGGGGACCGGCAAATTTGTACGAATTAGCCGGAAATACGAATAATCGGGATACGAAATATCGGGATTCCACTGTATAATAGAATATTCACCATAGCAAAAGCCTTTAATGAAATAATGGTGTGGATAAGCGAAATTCTAACTTTCCAGATGATTGAGATAACTGTTTTGAAATAACTAAATCTGGATAGTGTCATCGGGTAATTTTATGTTGTAATTTTTTCTATTTTTTGATGCTCCTAGGTTTATTTTGAATCACATACATTACGACATTAACATTTCTACTGTAAAATCGTATATACGCGGCAAATACATAGTATTCCACTCATGAAAACAAAATCCTCTCATTTTAATCTTTCCTATTCCCTTTTACCTGGGTTTGCTAGAAGAAGGTTAAAAAGGCAATGGTGTAGAAATTTGTTCGGGAACTGTTGATCGCTTCAAAAACTTCATATTCCTGAAAATTAAAAAAGAAAAAAAAACAAACACTGAGATCAAATTTGCTGGATGCGAAACTGTGCAGGTGTAAATATAAAATCATAATCACAATAATTATTTCGTATATTGTCTAATTTGTTTCCTAAAAATACCTAGTCCTTAGATTACAGGGGAGCGGAGTGGCTCAGCGGTAGAGCACTGAGTTGCCATGCCGGAAATCCTAGTTCAAATCCTGCTGCGGGCCATGACTTTTATTTAGTCTGTTTGCAGTGGGAGATGGAACATATAGGATCTAGGACCCTCCCGGGGCCCACCCAGCCTCAATTAAAATATTATAAAAATAGGGTTCCCAAAATAAGGGGGGGGGGAATCTGGCGGCTGAGCGTGACCTAGGACAAGTCACCTCCTTGCTGAACTATTGTCCATGAAACAATACAATCCCCACCATGTACTGAACCCCAGACCCGTTCACGGGTTGTAGTGGTACAGGGTTTTTTACTAGTCCAGGTTCAGGGTCCTAGATCCTATATGATCCATCTCTGGCTGCAAACAGACTAAATAAAAGTCTTGCCCGCAGCGGGATTTGAACCGGGATTTCCAGCTTCTTCCTCTGAGCAATTCTGCTACCTTAAAAATAACATTGCAGAATGCGGCTAGTTACACAATTCTCATACCTTCTGGAATTAGTGAGTATTTTTTTTTGAGAATTCCTCCATGCTCCTGTTGTTGGATGGTTGTTGTTACATTTTTCGCCTTATCGCTGTCTATTGTGAGTTCCATTCCAACAGCCGAGGCTTATGAATGGTGTAAGCTATATCTCTCCATGTTCTACCCGTAATCATATCATAATGTAGTACATATATTATGATATAATTAATCATAGATATACTTCAACTATTTTTTTTTTTTCGATTATGTGTTTGTACTATTATGTAATCGCAATCTATTGATATCTGTCCCTTTTTTGATAAATGTGGAATTATGGAATCGAATATTATTTAAAATGAATTAATTACACTTCTGATGTTCTGAGAATCACAATTTAAGTTGAAAAGTCCCTTTATAATATCCGCTTATAAATATAAAGATTATATCAGAATGAACTTTGATAAAACATAGCCAAATCCGTTTTCCTATAATTGCCTCGGAAGGGGAGAAAGTGATGGGAACGGGAGGGGGGGGGGGCGCTGGGTTCGGAATCAGAAATCTAAAGCCTTTGACAGAATTTAATTATTTTTATCTTCACGACCAGTTGGCTACAAAATTTCCTTTATCGCTTCTCTCCCAATTACAGTTTTCAATGTTTCATTTTAAGAAAATTCCTATTTCAAATAGTCATATTTGTGTGGTAATTCTAATATTATATTAACATGTAATGTTTATTTTGATTTAATCCTTTTTTTTACAACTTAGTTGTTCAACTTTCTTCTGCTGCCGACACCCAACGTCCGTAGGTCCTCCTCCTCATCCTCCAGCCAACGAAGTCTGTCTGCTCCTCCTTCCACCACTCTATCTACTTCTTTCCATTCTTTTTACGTGCCCCAGCCATCTTAT
The DNA here is from genome assembly GCA_964056705.1 of Troilus luridus. NCBI lineage: Eukaryota > Metazoa > Arthropoda > Insecta > Hemiptera > Pentatomidae > Troilus > Troilus luridus. Next base: position 110,370,892 of record OZ057415.1, on the reverse strand, counting down.
CCTGGCACTCTTAATCGTGGCAACGATATCTGGTGTAGCATATAGATTTCTAAGTTTGTCTTCATCCGCCAGTGATCTCCTTCTTCAGCGATCTAAAACACCCCACAATTTTTTTAAATCTTACTATTTTTTCAGTTATATGTATCTTTTTGGGAGTTTCCACCTTCACCAAGCCATATGACAAGATATTTAAATTCATTGTTTGTTTTTTATTTGCCAATTTTCGAAGTATAATGACCCAATAACTTGTAATATATAGAACAAACGATTTAAATACTTTCTTAAACTGCCACGGTTAATGTTTTGTATCCATTTATCAATTATTCCTTTGTGGTTTCAACCTTTTCATCAAACTGTTTGCCAACGTTTCGCTGGACATGCTGCTAGCTTTTTCAGGTTTTTTTTAAATTTATTTATTGATATTTACAACTGTATAATAAAAATACATCTAGTAAATGGGCTAAGCGATACATAATGACATGTGAAAATTACAAGTAGAGAAACTACCCACTGGTAGTACTCAAATCACAAGTTCAACTAAGAAGTCACGGGGCCATCTTCTTTTCAGACGCCTCGGAGGATTATCGGGAATTGAAGAGGAAGCTAGGTTTAAAACCAGAGGGTTTGAGTGGAAATGAAGTTTGTTATGAAAGGATAGATAGCGGGTTCGGGCCAATTCAGCAACAAATGGGACATTAAGGTCGTTATGGATGATTTTATTCTTAACAAAATAAGGAGCATTAAGGATTTTACGAAGGATTTTGGATTGTAGGGATTGGATACGAGAGGAATTCGATGGCTTAGTGGAGCCCCAAAGCTCTACTCCGTAAGTCCATATAGGTCGTATAATGGTCATGTAGATGAGTGTTTTGTAGTTAATTGGGTGCTTAGAGCGTTTGTCTAGTAAGTGTTGAAGTAGCCTGAAACGTCGAGCGGTTTCTTGTCTTTTCAGTCTAGTATGAGGATTCCAGGTTAATCGTTTGTCAAGATGCAACCCTAAGTATCGGATCTGTTCTACAGGCACCAGTGGGATATTATTAAAGGATACTGAAGGGCAGGAAGTCATTGGTTTACGACGTAAGGTAAAGGTGAGACAAGATATTTAAATTCATTGTTTGTTTTTTATTTACCAATTTTCGAAGTGTAATGCCCCGATAACTTGTAATATAGAACCAACGATTTAAATACTTTCTTAAACTGCCACGGCTAATGTTCTGTATCTATTTATCAATTATTCCATCAAACTGTTTGCCAACGTTTCGCTTGACATGCTGCTAGCTTCTTCAGGTTTAAATCTGAAATTGAAAATGTCCATCTATTCTTCGGTATTTATACCTGTTCGGGTCCGGGCCCGGGTACTAGTCTTCATATAGTCGATGGGGTGGATCATCAGAGAACACCCAGTCGATGTCCACCCAATTAGGTACTGCCAAATTAGCCTATCAGATTATAAAAAGAATAGGCTCAGCTTCCGAAACCGAACAGGTATAAATACCCAAGCATAGAAGAACATTTTCTGTCTTTGATTATGCCGTGAGGAATCATGTCTTACGTAACGTGGGCAAAGAATTTGACGACTCTGTTGAAATCAGAAAAAAGTATTTTATAAATAGATTAAAAAAATTAAGTTCATCACATGCGCCCTAGACAAAAATGTTAAAACCAAAACTCATTAAAAATGTTTGTATTAAACATTTTGTATTATATAATTTATATGGGATTAGAGGTAGCTCAGCTCAATTGGTTATTTATTGGAGATTAATGATATAATACAAATATGTCATTGATGCGTAAAATGGTGTAATGGTTATATTTTGAGAAATGCTGGAAATGGTCAAGGGGGGGGGGTGCACTTTATATTTAAAAAAAAAATGATTGAATTTTACAACTGCAAGTCAGTAGAGTAGAATGAATGAAACATGATTACATGAGATTCATGTTAGAATTCATCTTATATGGTCACCAGGTCATTTTCTTTTAGAAGTATCGGAATATTGTCGGGAATCGAAGAGGAGGCTAGGTTTGAAACTAGTGTGTTTGAGTGCGAATAAAGTTTGATATCGGGTTCCGGCCAATCCAGCTACTAATGGTACCATAAGTTCATAATGGATGACTTTATTCGTAACAAAGAATAAAGGACTTTAATTTATCCATAAATGCTACACAAAATTAGTGAGACTAATTACAAGAAAATAATCATAATTACAAAAAATAAGAAGAAATTTAAAACTCAGAAAGGTTGCCACAAATAAAATAAATTGTACTTATTAAGCCGTTTTGATGTTTGAGAAATTAGGTGGTGGGGTTACTAATTGTGTTAATTATAGTATGAAGACCATTATCGATCGCACTCGTGTTTTTAAACAACTCAAAAATCGGAGTTTTTTTGTAATTATTACTACCTCCCGAAAAAAAAACATCTATTTTTTGTCCACGAAACAAATGGGTCAATATCTTTTTATCACTCATCAAAACTGTATATGCTCTAGTTTCAGAAGACACTTGTGTCACCCCTTTTCTGTTCTAAGTTCACTAATGGTTTTTCCCATTTTTTTTTCCTCCAAAAATGTTGGTTTTTTAGTTGAGTCATGCAAGGAATAATAGTGCGATATGTTATTTGAAATTATGGTTGGCGATTAAGATATTGTGTCCTGTGATAACTCATTGCTGTTGTGTAAAAGTTTTTGGTGATTTTTTTTTTTTTTTTTTCAACTACCCAAAGAAAATATAAAATATTTATGTAATTAAAAAAAATGGTAATGATAGTATTCACTTTTAAAGCAACGTGTGATAACGTTGCCCTGGAGATAGAGCGCAGGTACCTGTACCGGTACTTGATAGAGGACCTATCGATCCGTATGATCGCCCCTTTTCTTGAAGGATATTCCCCCACCCACCAACCTCTCCTTGATCGGGCCTACCGGAGCGTTAACGGGAGGAAATATTGCTGACGGTCTAGAGCTGCAGACTGCAATGCACCTCTGCCCTGCGGCGGCTCCATCTTCTCTTTTATCCTAAACTTTACAAACAAGTTTTCTTCTAAGCGTTTCCTAACTGGTTATATATTTTTTGTAATATATAGTTTGTCTCTTGTGAGCTTTTTAAATCGATTTTTTTGTCTTAACCCTCTCTATGTATTTCTAGATTAAAAACACCTGCATTACTTCAATCCGTGAAGGGTCTGGGGTTCAGTAAACGGTAGAGACTGTACTGTTTTTTGGATAATGGTTGTCCTTGAAAACACTCTACTGGGGAAAATCTCCCCTTATTTTGGGTTAACAATTTATAGAGGCTGGGTGAACCCTTGGATGGTTCCAGATCATAGTATTTATCTCCGGCCGCTAACAGATTATAGATAGTAAAATATTTAATATTTAAAATATTGATACAGAAATGGTTACTGGATATATATATCTTAGAAGGGAAGACCTCCCTCGGAATCATTTTCTCATCCATAATAAAATGCTTTTAAACATTTTTCTCTGTTTAATTGATTGTCAAATAGTAAATTATTTCTGTGTAGGTAAGTTACTAACAGTAGATTTAGCAAAATAAGCATCGATCCAGCCGAACATATTTTTAATGATTTTTGCATTTTAATTTTTTTGAATAATTATAAGATAATACTGCACTTAAAAAATCTAAAACTTTCAAAAATTATTTCTTTTGAAAATAATGGAAAAAAAATAAAAACAAATGTCATGTCTGATAAATACTTTTTTTAATTGTTAACACCGTACTTCATTATCACAAATCTTAATTCTTTTTATTTTTTTGATACTCCTTTATTGACAAACTAGCGACCCGCCCCACCTTTGCTCGGGTGCATATTATGCCTACATGTTTTGTCTTTCTAATGTATTTTATTATGAATATATCAGCATAAAAAGAAAAAAAAATTTCTTTTTATACTGATATATTCGTGGGCGTTCATTTTTTATGCGATACCCTAAGATACTCATTTAAATTATATGGCAATAAAATATTCTAATAATGCGCATGAAATGCTTAAGGTAGCTAAAGTATATAATTTGATAAGGATTAGTACTGTACTCGCCTAAATAGCTTTCTAACTATCGCAATGTACGTTATCAATTTTTAGAAGATAAATTAGGTAAAGTTTTTCTAGATTTATAAAAGAGGAATATACCGCTATGCATTATATGCCAAAGGGATTAGGCATCTTCATCCATGGAACCTCCCTGGAGACTATACATTTTCCTACTCTTCCAACATTTATTGTTATATTCCAACCAATTTACTCAAAACCTCAACAAATCCGTCCAGACAACTTTTCTCCGATTCTACTAAAACTTAATAACTTTCGGGATTTGCAGCAATGTAAGTCCTAAAATTCCGAACTATCCATTAAATCTTCGTTTTAAATAAAATTATTATTGAAAAATAAATCAAATTGTATGTTATTAATAACAATATTGTTGTAACATATTCCATAGCCAAAATGCATTCTCCACTTATCATTCAAGCTATATAATAAGGAAGGTAATAAATGTTACCAATCTATAAAATGCTACATAAGAAATGTAATGTAATTAATTGATATAATGAGTTGTTAAAATAAATGCAATATATTAAAGATGTTCTAAATTGATAAAATGTTTTATATGAAACGTTAAATATTAAATACAATAGAATATGACAAGAAATATTTTGATAAATTATGTTTTAAAAAATCAAATCAATAAAAATAAGACAATATAAGATATTAATTTAGTTGATAAAATAAAATATTATATAAATAATACATATAAACTTAATATTAAAATAAAATGTGTTTTAAGAAATGTAATAAATAACATTATATAAGAAAAGTAATATTGTAACATTATTTTAATGTAAAAATCTTCTAAACTGATCAAATGTTTTATAAACAACATTATCAATTCAGAACATTTTTACAGTACACTAAACTTTATATTGTACATATCTTATCAACATAAAGTTTAGTGTACTGTAAAAATGTTCTGAATTGATAAAATGTATTCTCAAAAATATACAAGAAATGAATTTATTTGATCAAATATGTAATAAAATTACTTGATAAAATTTAATGTAATAAAAAAACTTTTAATGAACTGAAATAGTGTGTCCTAAGAAGCATAATATATAAAAAGTATTATAACATAAGGATTATACAACATTTAATGTAATTAAAGATATGTAATAAATTGATAAAATATTTTATAAGAAATGCAATTTAAAATAGAAAATTTAATAAATTGATTACCTGTTTGGAACTTGTGTGTTAACGCCACCACAGTTATTTTTCCCTACTTGTTCGCATACACGAGCGGTTACATTTTGTAACCGTTATATTTCTAAAACATTTATCTTGCATGTTTTTAAATCTATTTATTAGGGTTAGAATTTTAAATGTTTTAAATAATCATCAACAATTACAAATCAAAATAATTTATTTACAAACGGAATATATCATGAACCATCAAAATAATGAAAAATCCAAATAATGAAATATGAAAATAATGAAAAATCCAAATGATTTATTAAAAAAGAAAGTGGTTCATCGGATTTCGGTGGAAAATTGGTAAAATATTTCGCTCCTGGAAAATACAATTACTTCTTCTTCGGTTTTTGTCAAATCCCAAAGACTCATTTTCGTAGCACAAAAATTGGCGAAATAATAACAACAAATCAAATAATAATTAAATAAATTAATTAATTAATAATGACAATGAGTCTAGAACCAATCAGCAAACAAACAATAAATCAGCAACAAAAAAGAACTAACATAGAAGAAATCAGGTGTTAGAAATATAACGGTTACAAAATGTAACCGCTCGCGCATGCGAACATGTAGGGAAAAATAACTGCGGTGGCGTTAATACACAAGTACCAAATGGGGTATAAGATAAAATGTAATGCAATATAAAAATAGTAATGCTCTAAAGAAGTGTAATAAAATAATATTGAAATATAATGTGCCAAATGTGATGCTGAATATAAAAAATATAATATTTACGAGATACGACCACGAAGTTGACATAATCACAAACATTTATTGATGCGAAGATGCGCCGGCAGGCTGGCGATGTACTTTGAAGGGCCTGCATATTCTACTGTATTGGAAATTTAGCACCTAGTAAGAAGAAATTATTTATAAAAATTAGAATTAGAAAATAATAAATGAAATTGATTGTAGGAGGCTAAGTTACAGAGTTTAAAACATATAATAATAATAATAATAGCTGGAGTGTGTTATTTTAGTGAGTAGAGTTCTGAGTTGCTGTTCTCAATGCCTCGGATTGAAATCCTCCTGTATAAGCCGGTGGGATCTGGAGACCTTCTTGGGGCTCATCCAGTCTCTATCAAGTGGTGATTCTTACATGGGAGAAAAATCTGACGGTTAATCGTGATCCGTTTATCAAATTCAAAATATTTTTTATATTTAATATTTCAATGCTTAATGGTTATACTAAAAAAAAAAAAAACCTGTACCACTACAACCCGTGAACGGTTCTGGGGTTCAGTACATGGTAGAAACTGTACTGTTTCATAGTCAACGGTTCTGCAAGGAGGTTACTTGTCTTAGATCACGCTCAACCGCCAGATTTTCCCCCCTTATTTTGGGTAACCTATTTTTATAATATTTTATAGAGGATGGGTGATCCCTTTGAGGGTCCTAGATCCTATATGATCCATCTTCCGCTACAAACAGACTAAATAAAATTATTGCCTGCAGCGGGATTTGAACCAGGATTTCCGGCATGGCAACTCAGTGCTCTACCACTGAGCCACTTCGCTCATATCAATCCTTACAAAATAATACTTCCTATTCTTCACTATAAATAAATAAATAAAAATGCATCTAACCTATTAGTTACATATAAAATAAATATTTGAAATCAAATTAATATTGAAAATATTTAAATGTAATTTACACAAGATTTAAGCTAGTTGAATTTATATTGGGAAAGAGAAAAAAAGAATTTTCCAGTCGGTTAAATTTTCTTAATAAAAATATTCAAAATTACTTAAAAGAGATATAGTCTTCCAAGGATCAAAGTTTGTTTTTTTAACGTATTTTCTTGACCATGGAGGATAAAGGATCCCCTGGAATTTTATTTAAATAAAAATTAAAATGAATTTAATTTGGAGGTATCTATACTTAATTTGTTACTAGTTATTTTGGACACTTTAATTTTTTTTTAATTTTTATAATTGTTGAATTACATATTTTAGTGTAGATGTTATTATTTTTTACACAGATATTTTAGACTTTTAACTGTAATGAAGTTATGTAAATGATTTGTTACCGATGCAGAAAACAAAAAATGTGATTGAAAATGACATATTGTCGAAACGTCTCAAGAGAAAAATAAAGATCAAAGAAAATTTAACCAACTGGAAAATAGTTTTTTTCACTTTCCCAATATAAATTATAAAGGAAATGAGTCAAGTATAGAAGAAAAAAATTATAAAATCAGCTAGTTGAATTTTAATTGGTAAATTGGCCTTCATTGCTTCATTGGGTTAAAGTAAATTTATTCTCTAAGAGTCTCTAATATATATTAATATTGGGTATTTCTTAAATTATATAAGGCGGTTCTAAACAAAATGTTTATTCCTTCTAAAAATATTCCTCCAACTATACTGCCCAAAAATGAATTTGGATATTGTTAATTATGTAGTCCATACTACTTAGTCTGTAGGCATATGCCTAGCAGTTAATGTAGTATATAATGCCTAATGTTTAGTCTAGTATAATTATAGTGCTATAAAATATGATATTAAATTGCTAGACAAAGTAAATACAACAAAATTAGTGGTATGCCTATTCATTTTTAGGCAGTTTGTATAACTTTTTCTTTTACAGTAATTATACAATTTTACGTTAGAGAGGGAGATAGTTGACTGGAAGATCTGAGTAAGGAAGGAAATAGTTGGGGGTGCAGTCAAATTAAACACTAAATCAGTGCTAAATAATTGCTTGAAGGAGTTAGACCGCTTCCAGTCTAGCCTCAGCTTCCATTGGCCCTGAAGATGACCTACAAAGTAGGCACTATAAACGTAGGCACAGAATAAAAAGTAAGTACCCACTTATTTAGTGTTTAATTTGACTGCACCCCCAACTATTTCCTTCCTTATAAAATTTTACATAATACTGGATAATTTAAAAAAAAAAATATACTACACTACATGTTTAATCTTTTAAGTACTGTATATATTTTAAGATTGGAAAAATATAAGGGGGGGGAGAAACCAAAAACTTATGTAATAATATTAAATAATATAATTAAGAAATTTTAATAAATCTAAAATAATATTATTTTTTATTATAGCTGTAATGTTATAGTGAAATCTTTAAAAATATTAATTAAATTGTATCGTAAAATTCTCTTTAAAAAAATTCAATTGGTTTCTCACCCACTCAAAGCTTCGTACTTAAAAAATAATTTATGGATATAAATGAAATTATATTCTTCCTTATGAGAATATTTTATGATTAAGAAAATATTTATGTAAACAATGGAAAATCATTAAAGAATATAAAAATGGAAACGACATACTAATTACAATTAAGACACTTACTAACTAATTTCAAATATGGCGATTGAAAGTTTCTCACTAATAAACCAAGCATTTAAATTATATAAAATCGAATGCGAACTATTAAATTAAACTAACGCGATGAAAAATTTATTAATTAATTATTTTTAACCAAACCAACACTTTTAATCCACTTAAGATGAAGTTAAAACAATTTCACATTCACGAGCCGCAATTACCCGGACAATGTTGAGAATAGACTGAATGATGGAAAGGCAGTGGTGACTTGATTTATTAGATCACAGCTAATACTGGCACCTGATTGGTCGAAAAATCGCGCGCTTTTTTTTTTCAGAAATGTCTTTATGTCTGATGTGTCATCAGTTCTAAAAACATAAGTTTTAGTTCATCCTTCAGTTGGGTTAAGTCGATTTCTCGGGCCACTTCTTAACTTTGTCTTGCACAGTAAGTTTTAATTCTGCTAATATATTTTTGAAATTGTTGTTTTTTTATTTATATTTCAACATTTAAAACACTATGTTGATAATATTAAATTGTTTTATTCATTAATATCTATACTGATTTCTTTTTAACACATATTTTTAATTAATATTCCATTTTTTAGTGTAGTGAAAAATAATTGATCTTAATATAATAAATAACACACTTTATAAATATATATATTTATTTATTGTTAATTTAAAAAAATAATTTTAGAATTAAAGTAGGAGATTATAAGATAAATAAAAAAAACGATAAACTATTAATAATACCTTTATATAATATTAATTTTTTTAGAATTATTTTCAATTTTGTTTTTTTCATAATAGTAGTCACTTAATAATAATAATTAAAGCCTGAACATTGATTTATTTTTTGAAATACTAATATTTTTAGTATTATATATTGTACAGTGGGTTATCATATAGTATTTAATTTATTGTTCTTTAAATATTTATACAATATCTACATTGGCTTGTTGATAATTCTAATAATCTAGATTAGACATCTTGGATAGATGTTTTTGTTAAAAAAAGGAAAAAAAAAGTGCAATTATTTGAATATGATGCTAGGAGAAAATTGAAAAAATATCTCGTCCACATACCAGACCCCACTTTTACTTACTAATTTGGGTAGCAGCGGCTACGCTTGGAATTAGATGGAAAAATTCAATTTCTTTTCTTCATTTAGTTTATAATTTTATATACTATTATATTTTCCAACTCAATTTATTGGTGATTAAATCAAGGCAGAAATATTTTCAAGTAATGGTTCATTTCTACATTAACTACAGTCTCTGAAATGTTTAGAATATAATCTATATAGTATGTGTCTTAAAAATTAGACGATTATAAAAATCTCCCACTCCTGAAGAAACTAAAGAATTACTGAAAAAAAACATATAGATATATATATTGACAGATCATTTTAAATAAATAATTTAATTTTTTTTAACTATAAGTTACTCGTACATCCCAAATTTCAGATGTCTAACTTCAAAACTGACGGATTCCATACAATCTTTAAACCCCTATTATATTAAGGGAGAAACCCTTGGGGGTGGAATCGTCCAAATTCCTTTCTTAGTGCTCATTTATGCTATACAAAGAACCTATCTGCTCATTTTAAGATGCTAAGTTCAGTGGTTTCTGCTGTGCGTTGACCGCTGGGTGTGTTGGTCCATCAGGTTACAGTTTTATATAAACTTCGCCTGTGTGGTGTGTTGATAAAAAGTAGCCTATGTCCTTCCCCAGGCTTGAGATTATCCATATCAAATTTCATCACAGACGGATCAGCACGGCCGTCAAGTATACATTGACACTGATTAACAAACGGGACGGACGGAAGTTTACTCTTGTTCGTGTCAGTAAAGGATTAGTATGTAATGTTATTGGATTTATTGAAAAGGATTACTTATTATAACAGTTTCACTTGTCTTACGGCAGCAGCGAGAAGTGAACTATGTTACTTGATTTATTTTGTTCAGCGAAAATATGTAGATTTTGCGAGTAAGAAAGAAGAAGACGTGAGCAAGCATACAAACTTTGCCTCCCCTTTTCACCCCCTTAGGGGTAGAATTTCGAAAAATCCTTTCTTATCGGATTCCTACGTCATATAAAGAACACACCATCCAAGTTTCAGGTCTCTACGATCAGCTGTTTAGGCTGTGCGTTGATCCCTCAGTCAGTCGTTCAGGACAAAGCATTTTATATGTATAGATTGCATATGCACTGTAAATGTATATCTACACACACATATAATTACTAGTGCTGAAATTTTGCCTAAATTTACCATGTGGTATAATAAAATCTTAATTCACACACTCAATGTAGAAATAAAAATTTAGATAACAATGAATTAATTGAGAAGTATAGATTCACTCTTTAAATATTTCCGAATAAAAATATTATGAAAGTTCACGGTGGATTGTGTTCTGCACTGTCTCTACCATGTACTCAATTATTTAGTTTTTTTATTATTAGTTTCAGTATTTAATAAAATAATCTGTAGGTACGTAGGTAGGCGACGTATCTAATCCCGCAGTATGGTTCAGTATTGTGGATAAGGCATTCCCCGCCCCGTGTCCTTTTCAATCGAATACGTATGATGAAAGTATTAATAATTTCGCCTGCAAATCAATGTGTGATTATTATTGATAATAATATTTGTTGAGGCCAAACTTAAATGCTATTATTAATTTTAATATGTATTTAAACTATCTATTAAGAAAGTTATTAGTTATTTATGTACGAGCTAACTATTGAATACGGACGGATACGAATTACGTATACGTAACGGCAACACATCGGCTGACGGGATTATCGGCAGTGCAGAGTCCTCAGCTTACAGGTCAATTTGTAGTGTGCAGTCAATATCGGGACCGTGTCCTCGTGTCAACAAAACAGGAAGCATCTTTCCACATTGGACCAGTCGATATGATTCCTTTGTTTTTTGACTCATAACAGTGATAAGTTTTTTTTTTTATTACAACTACAATTATTTCTTTCGTATTACAACTTCTCTCGATTAGCATTTTTGTGTAAAATGTTATAATTTTTTTTTTTTAATTTAATTTATTGATATTTACAACTATAATATGATTATAACTAGTAAATCTGCTGATATGTACTTTATGACATGAAAAACACATGTGGAGTAACTACCCATCGGCACCACTCCAATAATTTTTTTTAATTACAATTATTTCTTTCACATTATAATTTCTTTAATTAGCATTTTTTTCGTATGAAATATTATTAATTGTGTTTTAATTACAATTATTTGTTTCATATTACAATTTATTTTTATTGGCATTTTTTTCATTGGTTCATGAAATATTATTATTGTTTTTTGTTTTCTTTAAAGAAATTCTTATTTTTGCATCCACGATAAATGTTTTATGTTATTTTTTTATATAATTATTATTTTTTTATGTAAAGTCTCATTTTTTATTTTTTATTTAAACCAGCCCTTTGCACTATCCAGCCATCACATACTTGCGTTGGACAAAAGTGAAGGCTCATTTGAGCTCCTAAACCACGCTACAATATTGCTAATAAGTAAAAAATTTAAAATAAACAATTCATCAGTTCTAGTAAATTTTGAAATACTGTAGTTAAATATGAAATATTTAAAAATGAGATGCCTTTGTGCACCATGTCGTTGAAACCAAAAGAACCTGAAACCTGAAAGAAAATTACCTGAAACAAAAGAAAAATGATTTAAATAAAATATATGAGAATACACAAAAATATGTTAGTAGAGAGTGAATCATTTGTTTTGCTGAGTATCTTATTATATCTTGGCATTGCTAGAATACTTGCTAATACCAAACTAAGATAATAAAACTAATGACAGCATAGATCTTTTAACAACTAACCAACATTTTTTTAAAAATAAGAACAGTATTTATTGACGTGAAAAAGCATCTAATTTTGTAGCAGCACTATCGCAAAGTGTAGATAGTGAGGAGACATTTTGAATAATTTGTACAAGGTAGAGCCTTCGAAGAATTGGAATATTGTTAAGCTCTCGTTGCGCTTCCCACATGTTGGCGGGTGTTCTTTAGTAATTAAGTAAGCGCGTGTGAGTCTTGCATGTCATATCTTAAGTCGTGTAAGGAACACTTCATCTCTTCGAATGATACGATAGGAGCTGCTCCAGGGTCTAACATCAATTTTTATAACTTTCAGTTTATTCGGAGGGCTATTGCCCCATAGATTATTGCTAGTAAATATATAATTAAATGCCGATAATACCATAAATAAAGCATAAATAGGGCTTAAACTATTCTACATGTCCCAGAGTTTCTACATAACTTTTAAAAAAACTTTACTTGCAATATTACATATAAAAGCAGCATAAGTGTGAATACATGTTCCGGACTACCTTTACATGTTTAAAGAACAGTGATTTTAATTAATTAAAGTTACCTTTTATAAATAAGTTTTACAATAGCAGGAAAAATGTAGAAAAAATCCGCTTAAAAAAAAAAAAATAATAATATAATAAATAAATAAAAATGATAATAATAAAGTAAATAAATATTATAATAATAATTAAATAGAAAATGAATAAACAATTAAAATGGCTATAAAATAAATACAGATAACTAGATTACAATACCTGCAAATAGTGATTTATTAAGAAAGGAGTATATGTTTTGTTCTTTTGTGCGTGTAGCGTCGTAGCGAATGTTTATCATAGTTACCGATTTCTCGGATTAATGGGTTTTCGGAAGCTGGAGTTTTTTAGAAGTATGTTTTTGTTTGAGCTGAAACATATAATTTAATAGTGGGAAGTTCAAGATCTCTAAGCATAGTCCGGATAGTTTCGTGTAGCGGGGATAATTATTGATAATCCTCATGCATAGGTTTTGTACCCTTTCAAACTTTCTATAATTTGTGGCGCAGGTTGAACTCCAGACAGGTGAGGCATAGGTTATCTATCAATGAGCGGATTATTGTTTTGTAAAGCCTTAAACTCTACTCCGTAAGTCCAAATAGCTCTTATAATAGTCATGTATATGTATGTTAAAGGTATAATCCTAAGTATCGGATTTGCTCTACAAGAGTCTCTTGGAATGGTCGGGAAGGAGATTATTAAAGGATACGGGAGGACAGGAAGTCATTGGTTTCATACGAAGGGTATAGGTTATTTGACTGGAATTGTGAGAATCAGTTTAATTTGGACATAAATTCGTCATTATCTTGCATTATGTGGTAATAATATAATGACTTTCACATCGGAACGCGGAACGTATCCCGCGTGTAAAGGCAAAAAGTTGAAGTCATAAATTCCAAATTCCTTCTTTTCCATTCTTAATTGGAGCAAAAGCTGGCACAATTCCAATGTTTTCCCTCTCAATTATAGAAGGTGGCTATTGTGTAGGGTCCGGTCAATACAATAAAGTGACGTGGTTTAGTACGGGATTCTTTCTCTCTCTCTCTCTCTTTTCTACTCTTTCTCACTCTCTCTCCTTCTACCTCTTCCTCTATCCCTCCTTCTCCCTCCCTCTCAAAGCGATTCAGCCGGAATCCGAACGGAGGCGGCCCAGAGGCAGTATAAAGGGTAATCCAATGGAACAAGGGAGACCTGGTGGGAGGAAAGAATGCTGTATAGGTAAGGGGGAAGAATGTAGGGAAAGGGGGGAAGAATGCGGGGAATGGAGGGAATTCCCTGTCATCCCCTGCCTCACTACCGTCCTCTGTCCCGAAATAAAAATGTATATTGCTTTTTTTATTTTATTATCATTTTTATCGTATTTTCTAAATTTTATTATAAAAATCCCTTTTAAATCTAAGAAAGGAGGTATTCTCCCTAATCCTTTGGTTGTGGGTTATATTTCGTTTTTGCATATATACTCTACAGGGAGTGGAGTGGCTCAGTGGTAGAGCACTGAGTTGCCATGCCGGAAATCCTTGTTCAAATCCCGCTGCGGGCAGTAACTTTTATTTAGTCTGTTTTCGGCGGGAGATGGATCGTATGGGATCTATTACCCTCCTGGGGCTCAACCAGCCTCTATGAAATAAAGGGTACCCAAAATAAGGGGGAAAACCTGGCGGTTGAGCGTGACCTAGGACAAGTCACCTCCTTCCAGAACCGTTGTCCATGAAACAGTACAGTCTCTACCATGTGCTGAACCCCCAGACTCGTTCACGGGTGGTAGTGGTATAGGTTATATACTCTACAAAAAAAAAAAAAAAAAATTATGTAGAAACTAATCCTTTACAAAACAATAATCCGCTCATTGATAGATAACCTATGCCTCACCTGTCTGGAGTTCAACCTGCGCCACAAATTATAGAAAGTTTGAAAGGGTACAAAACCTATGCATGAGGATTATCAATAATTATCCCCGCTACACGAAACTATCCGGACTATGCTTAGAGATCTTGAACTTCCCACTATTAAATTATATGTTTCAGCTCAAACAAAAACATACTTCTAAAAAACTCCAGCTTCCGAAAACCCATTAATCCGAGAAATCGGTAACTATGATAAACATTCGCTACGACGCTACACGCACAAAAGAACAAAACATATACTCCTTTCTTAATAAATCACTATTTGCAGGTATTGTAATCTAGTTATCTGTATTTATTTTATAGCCATTTTAATTGTTTATTCATTTTCTATTTAATTATTATTATAATATTTATTTACTTTATTATTATCATTTTTATTTATTTATTATATTATTATTTTTTTTTTTTAAGCGGGTTTTTTCTACATTTTTCCTGCTATTGTAAAACTTATTTATAAAAGGTAACTTTAATTAATTAAAATCACTGTTCTTTAAACATGTAAAGGTAGTCCGGAACATGTATTCACACTTATGCTGCTTTTATATGTAATATTGCAAGTAAAGTTTTTTTAAAAGTTATGTAGAAACTCTGGGACATGTAGAATAGTTTAAGCCCTATTTATGCTTTATTTATGGTATTATCGGCATTTAATTATATATTTACTAGCAATAATCTATGGGGCAATAGCCCTCCGAATAAACTGAAAGTTATAAAAATTGATGTTAGACCCTGGAGCAGCTCCTATCGTATCATTCGAAGAGATGAAGTGTTCCTTACACGACTTAAGATATGACATGCAAGACTCACACGCGCTTACTTAATTACTAAAGAACACCCGCCAACATGTGGGAAGCGCAACGAGAGCTTAACAATATTCCAATTCTTCGAAGGCTCTACCTTGTACAAATTATTCAAAATGTCTCCTCACTATCTACACTTTGCGATAGTGCTGCTACAAAATTAGATGCTTTTTCACGTCAATAAATACTGTTCTTATTTTTAAAAAAATGTTGGTTAGTTGTTAAAAGATCTATGCTGTCATTAGTTTTATTATCTTAGTTTGGTATTAGCAAGTATTCTAGCAACGCCAAGATATAATAAGATACTCAGCAAAACAAATGATTCACTCTCTACTAACATATTTTTGTGTATTCTCATATATTTTATTTAAATCATTTTTCTTTTGTTTCAGGTAATTAAAAGGCCACTAAACCTGTATCCTTGAGCCCCACTGAAAATATTCGGTAAGATAATATTACTCAAATGTCCTTGGAGAATTTATGAGGGCATTTATTCAATTTCATGAGCTCACTGTGTTTAGCACGATGTTCTTCTGTCCATTTACCACCAGCCGCCCGTTTTTCTCATCTCGGAAAATCCCAAAAGTCTTGATGGCTGCTCTAAAACGATTTCGATCATGTACGTCTTCCTCTCGTATGCCCATTTGTTTAAGATCTTTCCTGAATTTGATGTACTACGGCATTGTTGTTTTGGGTTTTGAGTCAAAGATACTGAAGATACCTTTCGTCTACCGATAATCGATCATCCGTCGTATATGAGCGTAGAAGCGAACTCTGCGTTTACGCATTGTGCTCATGATCTTCTCTATCTTAGAGTATATTTCTAGCTTGGATTTTCTGATGTAGATGCCATTTTTGTAGTTCGGACCAAGTATGCTGTGTAAGATTTTTCTTTCTTTTCTCTCCAAATCTGCGAGCAAACATTTCTCAGAAAGAATAAGCATACAGTGGTACTGGTTTGATGACAGTATTGTAGTGTCGGATTTTTGTATTAATGGAAAAACACTTTTTGTTGTAAATGTTGCGGGTAGTTTGAAAAGCAACTTCCATTTTCCTGACTCTTGTTGCTATAGCCTCTTTGTCAAGGCCATTTTGCTGAATCCATTCCCAAAGGTATTTAAATATATATATATACATATTTAGACGACGAGTTACAGTTATTATTCACTCACATCCTTAGATTTTCGGTTCATTCTTGTACCAATCCGTTAACCCACCATTTGTAGGGTGTTCACCTAATATCCCCCATGTTTCTTCCTTATCCACATTTAACACCTTGCTTTTCCTGCATCCTCTCGCTTCCCAAACAGATGCTCTCTAAGCAGGGTTAGTTATATCAATAAATGGATCAGTATTGAATAATGAGTTTTGTTGTTTTATCTTTTTTTCTTCTAAGTTATTTACATAATATAAGGTAGCTATTATATCGTAGCTTATGTTTGTATTTGCTGTTGTTTATTCTCCTCAGTTGCTTTATATTTTTTCATATTCCTAAAATATACGGTCAACATTGGATGTATCCATGGCAACCACCCCTGGCCAGAAGCTTCCAGTTGTACTTACTTTAGATACTTATAAACTTTACTTCACGTAAATGTTCAAGTCTTGTAATTGTTATCAATTTATTATAATGTCTAAAAGTATCTACAGTGCTTTTTTTATTTCATAATATATATATTTTTTTTCATGTTTTCCAAGGAAGAATATGGTCCGGGTTGAGTTCAAGAAAATTCTACTATATATTGGCAGAGCTTTTTATTGGTAAGCCAACGTTTCGACCTTAATTGCAGGTATTCTTCTGGGTCAAGCTCCTGCTCACCAGAATTGCAACGTGGGCCGAAACGTCGGCTTAGCAATAAAAAGTTTTCCCTATTTAAGATAATTTCCTTGAGCTCCATCCGCACCATTTTCTTCCTCGTATATTTGTTTTTATTCAGTTATTTTGGGACTTTTTTAAATAGTTTACCATATGTATTATGTACCCTTCTTGACAGATGTATGTTATGTTTATTTTTCTGTACATATTTATTATTCTGAAGATACCTAGTCTCAGAATAAAGTTATCTTTGGTACTTGTGTATTAAATCCACCGCCTGAAAAGGAACTTCGATGCCTTCGATTGACCAAGACTGATTATTATTATAAATAAACATGTAAATTGAAAATACCTAAAAGTAATTTTATTCGATTAATAATGGAATAAAGAGAATTATTCCGAGTAAAAGGAATCGATCTGGCCTAAATCATTGCTCAGAAAGTTTCCTAATCACAGTAGAAATTGAAATCTGAAACCAGAAATTTTTTTGAAATGACAATTCTTACTGCATGAATAAAAATATGGTACTTGTGTATTAGATGCACCACCAGAACAAGCCAATGTTGTACGCATGCGCAAGCAGTTATATTTTGTAACAGTTATATTTCTGACAGTAACAGTTAAATGTAATTTCCAATTTCAAAAAAAATATATTTTATATATCCAATTATATTATTATTAGTTCTATTTATTTATTTCCATTATTATTATATTCCATGTTATGTTATGCAAATTATGAACACTTAGTTTTTAAATAATTTTTTTATTTTCAATTGTTGATGATGCATTCCATGCTTCCCCCCCGATGAGGCCAGCTGACAAAATTTATATATATTGTTTCTTTCCAAATCCTTCTTTACCTCTCGAACCCAGCTAATTGTTGACTTTTTCTCCCAAAGGTACTTGAATATCCTTTTTGTTAATCTCGAATCATCCATTCTAAAAACATGTCCAAAAATTTCCATACTTCTGTGGTTTTCACTGGGCCTAGAATTTTTCTCATTATTCTTCTTTCAAGTAATTCAAGCTTACCTACTCTATAGTTTAATACTAAGCATTCACTCGCACATAGCCATTCTGGTTCCACAACTGTAGAGTAGTGTCTTATTTTCAGATTTTTAGATAAACACCTTTTGTTATAAACATTCTTAGTAATGCCAAATGCTCTTTCCATCTTGTGAACCCTTTCTTCTATTCAAGATTTTTCTGAATCATTTTCTTGGATTAATTCTCCCAAATATTTGAATTTCTTTGCTTTCTCCACTCGACCAATATCTGTTATCCAATACTTTGGAGCGTTCTTGATGTTTGTAATAATTTTTTTTTTTTTCTACGGAGATTCTCAACCCTGCATTTGCTGGCTATTTCTTCTAAAAGATTGATTTGTATTGTTGCACCTGTAATGCTGTCTGATAGTATAGCGAAAACGTCTGCGAATGCTAGGCAATTTACTACAATACCCTTGTGTTTTCTTCCCAAAGTTAATGGTGAAATGTTATGGTCTTTTAATTTCCCTGTCCAAATTCTTACGATTTTCTCTAGGACACAATTGAACAAAATTGGGGATAGACCATCACCCTGTCTTACTCCTACATATATAAATAATGGATATATTCCATTATTTATATATGTTATATATTCAATATATTATTATTAGTTCTAATTATTTATTTCCATTATTATTATATCACATGTTATGTTATGCAAATTCTAATCACAATAAAAATATTTAAAAAGGTTATCCAAGGTAACTGTTAGAAATATAACTGTTATAAAAGGTAACTAGCTGCACATAATATAACTGTTATAAAACGTAACTGGTTGCGCGTTGGCCTTTACAGGTGGTGGATTTAATACCTTATTTTTTTATTCTATTCAATGCATCTATACTAGTCTAGTGCCTTGTTGGTTTTAGTGCTGTATAAATACTTTATGATGCTAGTGTAAAGAGGAGTAGGTGTGTTGTAAAAAATAAATATTTTTTGATAGCCGGAGTTAAGATCTAGGGTTTTATGTTAAAGATCATTCTTTAAATAAAAATATAAAAGTCTGATAGATTTTATGAGGCAGAACCCTAGGCTTGTTTAATGATATTAAAAAATATGGTAATATTTTCTCTATTCCTCGTTCCTTTGATTGGTTGGATGAAATGACTGTATTATACGCACTGAGTAGCCATGCCGGAAATCCTGGTTCAAATCCCGGTGCAGGCAGTACTTTAATTTACTCTTTTTGCAGCCGGAGATGGATCATATGGGATCTAGGACCCTCTTGGGGCTTACCCAGCCTTTATAAAATATTATAAAAATGGGGTACCCAAAATGAGGGGGAAAATCTGGTGGTGGAGCATGACCTAGGACAAGTCACCTCCTTGCAGAACCGTTGTCCATGAAACAGTACAGTCTCTACCATGTACTGAACCCCCAGACCCGTTCACGGGCGGTAGTGGTGCAGTTTTTTTTTTTTTCTTCTACTTTCCTTATTTTTAAAAAACATTTATTAGTATTTTTGTACTTTCTTGTGTGTTTGTAATGCATATTCTCTATGTGTGTTTTTATTATTATCATACATTTTTACTTTCTCATTTCAAGTTTTTTTTTTGTAAAATTGTTTATGGTTTAGTTATTGCATTTTGGTGTTGGTGAAATTTTGTCTCTTTCTCTGTTCTGCGTCTTTTGTTGGAGTGTGTTTGAGATGAGCTAATTTTGTTCTTGTAATATATATTCAAATTTGTTATTCTCTTGTAGTGTAAATGTATTTTTTTTTCTCAATAGGTTCAGTTTTTGGTATGATTATAACTTGGGCGGGTACGTACGTATTTGTCTCTAGTATAGTATTGACCAACACTATCCTTCGGTATTTCGGATTAGAATAACCTACCTCGTGTCATATTCAAAAGAGAGAAAATATTTATAAGCTTTTATAATTTTACAATTAATTATAAATGGAGTTTTAATAAATAAATATATAAATCTAATAAGTAATAAATTTAAAATAAAAATTATCTTTTACTAATTCTCTGATTTTTTTAACTTCTTGACCACTTAGTTGCGGTAATGAAGGTCTCGGTTTGTGCCAGATTTTGATCAGTTAAACATCAAGGATGAATCCTGTTGAATCTACAGACCCTCTTGGTGTTATTTTTGGAATGCATAATAATCATAATCAATAATAATTATAATACATATAATAAACGTGTTGAAGAAAACGGTCCGGGTGGAGGTCAGAACAAAATTCTTAAATAGGGTTGAACTACGCAGTTGAAACTCAACGTTTCGACCGACATCGCATGTCTTCTTCACGTCTAGATATACAATATACAAACAAATTAAATTGATACATAAAAATTATAAAGAATAAAAATGAGATGTAAACAGCACTGGAGGATTTTTTTTTACTATTTTATTAAATTGGGAAATAAAAAAAAAAAAACGTGAATACTAATATCATGGCAGATGGCGCACTGACAGAATGTAAACTCCAACAAAGACATAATGGACCAATAAAGACAAATTATTGGGTGTTTCAACTCTGTTCTGTGGAGTAAACAGGCTAACCTCCAAACAATAAAAAAAAGAAAAGATGTTCCACTCAATGAGTGAAAATATTATTCTCAACGAAAAAGGAGGAACAGTAAGGCATCTGGTTGATCAGGAAACAACGATTCTCTTCACAGTTGTAACAAGAATATTGAAATGGTATGACCACTTAAAAAGAATGTCAGAGGAACGATGGCCAAAAATAATCTTCGAACATTGCCCTGTGGAAAGGTGGAAGCTGGATGAGAGCATGGCAGCGAGGGGTATTAGAGGTGGAGGCTGGCTGGATCGAGATCTGTGGATACGAAAAACATATAAGTTTTTTTTTTTTTTAATTTATTTATTGATATTTACAACTGTATTAAAAAAAAATACATCCAGTAAATAGGCTATGCGATACAAAATGACATGAGTAATGGCAAGTTAGGAAACTACCAACTGGTAGTACTCAAATCACTAGTTCAACTAAGAAGGTCACGTGGCCATCTTCTTTTCAGAAGCCTCGGAGGATTATCGGGAATTGAAGAGGAAGCTAGGTTTGAAACTAGAGGGTTTGAGTGGAAATGAAGTTGGTTAAGAAAGGATAGATACCGGGTTCGGGCCAAATCAGCAACAAATGGGACATTAAGGTCGTTATGGATGACTATATTCTTAACAAAATAAGGAGCGTTGAGGATTTTACGAAAGATTTTGGATTGTAGGGATTGGATACGAGAGGAATTCGATGGCTTAGTGGAGCCCCAAAGCTCTACTCCGTAAGTCCAAATAGGTCGTATGATGGTCATGTAGATGAGTCTTTTGTAGTTAATTGGGACGTTAGAGCGTTTGTCTAGTAAGTGTTGAAGTAGCTTGAAACGTCGTGCGGTTTCTTGTCTTTTCAGTCTTGTATGAGGATTCCAGGTTAATCGTTTGTCGAGGTGCAACCCTAAGTATCGGATCTGTTCTACAGGCACCAGTGGGATATTATTAAAGGATACTGAAGGGCAGGAAGTCATCGGTTTACGACGTAAGGTAAAAGTGATTTGATGCGATTTTTGAGAATTTATTTTAATTCCCCAGTTTTGACACCATCTTCAAGATCAGTGATATGGGATTGTAGGCTTTGGGATGCAATAACTGGATTGGTGTTGACTGATAATACACATGTATCATCAGCATACGTGGTAAGGATAATAAAGTATTTTATTACTCCTTATTTCAGTTCATATTTTCAAATATCACTATTTTGTCCACACCACCACAACTTAATCCATCTCCACATTTGTATTGTTTTGTTATGTCTTTTCTCAAATATGCATATATGTTTCATTTATATACTTTATAATTTGTAT
Organism: Troilus luridus; assembly: GCA_964056705.1. Lineage (NCBI taxonomy): Eukaryota > Metazoa > Arthropoda > Insecta > Hemiptera > Pentatomidae > Troilus > Troilus luridus. The sequence continues at coordinate 110,348,569 of OZ057415.1, read as the reverse complement.
TAGTTTAATTAATTTTGTATTTTGTATATCTAGCCTTGAAGAAGACTTAGACAACCCTATTTAAGGTTTTTTTTCTTCCACAAATAAATAAGGTCAAGGGCGGATCCAGGATTTTTTTCTGGGGGGGGGCACTACGGGCAGACGGCAAATAAATCAACAATAACTTAGAAATAAACTTTTATTATTGATAGAAAGGTTTATTAAATTATCTAAACAATAGTTTCACTCATGTTGTTTCTGTTATTTTATTCATATATTTTAAATACTATGATCATGTGATTTGCCTATAATTATGTACTATAACGGATTCTCCATAGTAGACAAAAACTGTTTGGGGGGCAAGTTCCCCCGTGCCCCCCCCCCTGAATCCGCCCTTGAATAAGGTCAACTATTATTAACCAGTCGCATTATTAGCTACTTGCCAATCCCGATTTCTGACATTACTGTGAATTTTCTTCCATTCCTAAATTATTATTATTATTATATTTCCATCCTCCGTGTGAATTTTATTTATTATTAAAAAAAACATCGGGAGATTACTGAGTTTAAATATGTTTAAGTTGAGAAGAATTGAATGTTTACTAGAGAGCGCCATGGTCCTAAAACCTAGTTTTTAATCAAACAAGTGTTATTGTGATTCCTGTTATCTATCGTGTGTGTGTGTTTTCGGTGAACCGTGGCTAAAGGAATTATCTTCACGCAAGAGGGAAAAAATGGCTATAGGATACTCACTCGACCGGGCCTTTTCCCCTTCCCCATTTCCCGTTTTCCCTCCCAGAGAGACGATAAACATATCAGGGCGGTGAGATAATGCTCCTGGCATATGAACACCTGCAATGGGGAGAGAATGGGGAAAATTCGTTTGTTCGGAAATAATAGCACCCCATATTTTATAGAGGGCAGTAATAGAGAATTTATGAAGAGACTGTTTTGAAAATATTTGAATTTCCAAATACTTCTTTACATATTTTTTAAAATACATATTTATCTCTGAATTACATTTTAGTTTATTTCTGGTATCATCTGGAAGATTGATAATTGAGATAGATGGTGCATGTGATATGAAAAAAAAATACCATATCAATGCTCAACTCGGTATTATGGAATAGAAATATTATCCCCCCCCAAAAAAAAAAATATATACATATAGTATATTACTAAGCATTATGGTATACGGATCAGGAACTTGGACGTTGAAAAGCAACCGCAGGAAAAAAACTCAGAAATGGAATACTGGAGACGAGCGGCGGGAATATCCAGAATGGAAAAAGTAAGAAATACGACCATCAGAGAAAAGAACCATTCTGGAAGAATGGATCTGGAAGACCTGGGATAACGAAGTGGAGGAATCCATGATGGGTCATGGTCAACGGGAAGAATGGACCTTGGATAGGACATTATGGAAGGAAGCCATCCAATCAATAGGTTAAGGAAACCCACTATTCGTCGAAATTCCTGTTGAAAAAAAAATCTGAAAGACCAAATAAAAAACAAAACAAACTAAAACCGAAATGACATTATCAAGAAAGAGTAGCTGGATTTGGTCCTTGCATTTATTGCATTTAGGGACTTCATTTAAAATATGGTAGAATTTAATTTAGAGTCTTGATGTTTTTTGGTTGGGATTTTTCCACTAACGTCTTAAAATGTATTTTATGTCTCTTTTGAGCTTTTGCTCTTTAATATCAATTTTTTCTATACTTTACACAAAGCAAAAAAATTAGGTAGAAATTTGGGGGTAGAGCTATTCATTGGAATTAGTAACTGAAACATAAGAAGAAAGAAAACGTAACATATGTAATGTCAGTTTTAGAAATGCGATTAAAAAAAAACAACCTGTGCTTAAATACATTACGCTATCTTAGTATTACATAGTTTATATATATATATAAACTATATATACTAATATATATATATATTATATATATAATATATATATATATAAACTATAGTATATATAGTTATAGACATAGTTTATATATATATATATATATATAAACTATGTAATACTAAGATAGCGTAATGTATTTAAGCACAGGTTGTTTTTTTTTAATCGCATTTCTAAAACTGACATTACATATGTTACGTTTTCTTTCTTCTTATGTTTCAGTTACTAATTCCAATGAATAGCTCTACCCCCAAATTTCTACCTAATTTTTTTGCTTTGTGTAAAGTATAGAAAAAATTGATATTAAAGAGCAAAAGCTCAAAAGAGACATAAAATACATTTTAAGACGTTAGTGGAAAAATCCCAACCAAAAAACATCAAGACTCTAAATTAAATTCTACCATATTTTAAATGAAGTCCCTAAATGCAATAAATGCAAGGACCAAATCCAGCTACTCTTTCTTGATAATGTCATTTCGGTTTTAGTTTGTTTTGTTTTTTATTTGGTCTTTCAGATTTTTTTTTCAACAGGAATTTCGACGAATAGTGGGTTTCCTTAACCTATTGATTGGATGGCTTCCTTCCATAATGTCCTATCCAAGGTCCATTCTTCCCGTTGACCATGACCCATCATGGATTCCTCCACTTCGTTATCCCAGGTCTTCCAGATCCATTCTTCCAGAATGGTTCTTTTCTCTGATGGTCGTATTTCTTACTTTTTCCATTCTGGATATTCCCGCCGCTCGTCTCCAGTATTCCATTTCTGAGTTTTTTTCCTGCGGTTGCTTTTCAACGTCCAAGTTCCTGATCCGTATACCATAATGCTTAGTAATATACTATATGTATATATTTTTTTTTTTGGGGGGGGATAATATTTCTATTCCATAATACCGAGTTGAGCATTGATATGGTATTTTTTTTATATATATATATATATATATATATATATATATATATATATATATATGTTTTATTTTATTTTTTTCCCAATAGTGATGGATGATATTGATATATTCCATACAGCCATATCTGAATCATATGAGAGTTATACTCTCAGCAAGCCCAATCACTTTGTTGGTACTGCTACAATTTATTATTTTAAGTGTACTTGTTATTATATAAATGTTTGCACCATCATAGGGAGAGGAGTGGCTCAGTGGTAGAGTACTGAGTTACCATGCCGGAAATCCTGGTTCAATTCCCGCTGCAGGCCATGATTTTTATTTAGTCTGTTTGCAGCGGGAGATGGATCATATAGGATCTAGGACCCTCCTGGGGCCCACCCAGCCTCTATAAAATATTATAAAAATAGGGTACCCAAAATAAGGGGGAAAAATCTGGCGGTTGAGCGTGACCTAGGACAAGTCACCTCCTTGCAGAACCGATGTCCATGAAACTGGACAGTTTCATTACAGTCTCTACCATGTACTGAACCCCAGACCCTTCATGGGTTGTAGTGGTACAGGTTTTTTTTTTTTTTTGTGCCATCATATACATATACAATCTCCACACGTATATACAGCCACACATACATACACAAAAATGCATTATATATTTTGTTAATTGTTTTCAAATATTCATAAAGGTCACACATTTTTTTAGGTCAGATGATACGCATATATAAAACTGAGAAAAAATATATCAATGATTCTGAGTATATTTTAATTTTTTTGTCTTTGGATGATAACCGGTCGCGATTTTTTGACGTTTTGGAGATCTATGTATAGTTTTCGACCCAAATTTGGTATCAAAATCTCTGATTTTTTAATTTTTTAACATACAACCTTATCATACTAAGGTAGTGATACACCTTTTTATTTTTGGTCTTTGGACGATAGCCGGTCGCGATTTTTTGAAAATTTATGTACAGTTTTCGACCAACAGAATCATTTGGTATCAAAATCTCTGATTTTTCAATTGTTATCTTGAATTTTATATTAAAAATTTCGAAAAAAAAGTTCGAAGAAATTTTTAATTTCTCATACGTTTATGCGTTGTAGACCGCTCTCAACAGTCAGATTCCCCCCTGTTTCGGGTACCCACTTTATTTAGCCTGGTTGAGCCCTTGTAGGGTCCTAGATTCCTTAAGGAGCCAACTCCGGTCGCTACCCTTCGGCACGACAAATCAGCACTCTACCACTGAGCCACTCACACATTTATCTTTACACTAAGTGTAATTTATATCCTAGACTACAAAGGACACTAGGTTTAACGCTCTCAAGGTAAAATTTTCGCATACACGGGAAGGGAAAACATGATTAATAACAAGGAAATATTTAATTACTGCTATGAGCCATAAAGGATTTATACACGCGAGAGGGAGAGAGAGAGTGTGAGAGAGAGAAGAGACCATTTATTTCGTGAAATTTATTCGGCCGGTATTATAAAGGGGCCGTTGCTAACTTGCCTAGCTTAGGTAAATTGCTCCCTCGCCCCCCCCCCCCCCGCACCACTTTCCATGACTTAGGGAATTTCATTTAGGGCCGACATATATCGTCTCTAAGCTTAGTCCGCTCTCTGTCTGCGTCCTGTCCTAGCCTAGTCTTGCAGGAGTACATCCGGAGAATTACACGAACCCTAGACCTCCTTCACCTCGAGGAGAATGGAAGTGGAGGATAAGTTAGAACTCTGACACTTGAGAGAGAACTCCTCGACCAAGTAGTTGGTATCTACTTTGGAGTAGTTGCATTCCCGGTCGAATCTGAATTAGTGTCACCATGTCCCCCTTTTGGTGCCTATATTAAAGTAAAATTTATAATATGTGTATGTTTATTGGATAATAATTATTAAAAAAACAGAGAGGGGTAGCTAGGTGGTGGACCGCTGAGTAGTTGTGCCGATGGTTCCTGGCTCAAATCTGCTTGAGGCAAATAAGTCATTTAATCTGTTAACAGCCGGGGATGGATACTGTGGATTCTACAGACCTTCCTGGACTCACCCAGCCTATATAATGTGAGTACCCGTAACTGGAGGAAAACCTGGAGGTTAAGGATGGTCTTGAGCAAACGACCTTTCCGCACAACCATTTTCCTAGAAACAGTGCAGTCTCTACCACGTACTTAACCGAAGGCACTTGATGGATTATAGTAGAAGAGTATTTTATATTTAGTATAAACATATTAAGGGGTATAGCTCAATTGGCAGAGGGCTGAGTTCAGTGCTTAAAAATACTGGTTAGAATACTGTAGCATTATATAAGATAGACTAGCGACCCACCCCAGCTTTGCTCGAGTAATAAGGCATATATGCCTACATAATATGTCTGTGTAATGTATTTTATTATGTAGATATTATAAACAAAACAAAACAACATATTTCTTTATATACGAATTTATTTTCTTGCGCGTTACTCCTTTAAATTATATGGTATAAACAATTCTAATTATGCGCATGAAATGCTTAAGATAACTAAAGTATCTAAGTTGATAAGGATTAATACCGTACTCAACTAAATAGCTTTCCAAATACCGCATTGTCCATTATCAATTTTTTAGAAGATAAAATGGGCATAGTAAGGTTTCCTTAAAATATAGAAATATGCTATCACTTACTTTTTTTTAGATCAATAAAAGAGGATTATTCCACTATGCATTGTTTCGTCATATTACAAAGGCATGAGGGCAGCGCCTTCCATGAAACCTCTCAGGAGGCTATACTTTTTCCAAAATTTGCGCAAATTATCGTTATATTCCAACACATTTATACAAAACCTCGATAAATTATATAACTAAACCTTCCTGGTGAATCACTCTATCTATTGGTGAAAACCGCATGAAAATCCGTGCAGTATTTATTGAGTTTACCGCGAACAGATGCGGCCGAGGACTTTGTTTTATAATATCTACAGATAGATGAATTCTGGAACTTACTCAGCCTCTTTAAAATGAGAACTCTTTCATGGGTTGTAATGGTACAGATTAGTTTATATATTAAAAAAAATAAATAAATATCATTCCTTTAAAAGAACGACATAACTCAAAAATCGGCACTTTTGAGTTAAGCCTTCAGCTGCAATCGTATTGGTTGAAGCTTTTGAATTCAGCGACAATATATCAATATTTTGAGTTGTATCATGTCTAAACTTGAAGTTATGGGTATAATGGCATAAGTTAAAATGAAAAAAGTTTCAAGCTTTTAATAAGTTTATAATAGTTGTTAAAATAATTTTAATACCGTCATTATAGTAGGAATTTTTTACTTTATCAATGAACCAATTTCTTTTTTCAAACTCACATGAAACGTTCAAATACTTCTATAGAAAATTTTAAATTATGAAATTACTTATTATTTATTACTACATATATACAAGACACTAATAAGGTCTCCTCCTTTTGTCCCAAAATCTAAAAATCAAAATTGATAAAACTATCATCCTTCCAAACGGGCGTTAACAACGTCTTTAGTTATTTGAAAATAAAGTATTGCTTTGAATTTTCTGTCCAAAAAAGGATGATACCTCTGAGGATTTTAGGAGATTGCACAACGCGGAATTGCGATGCTTATATCCGGTTAATATTATTTAACTGATAGCGTCCCGAAGATTAAGGTGTGATCGGTGACGAACGAATCCCTAAAAACATTTATAGGAGTTGAAAATATTCACATTAAAGAAGATCAAATGAGCTAATCCTCTCCCATAACATTTTTATAATGGTTAATTTTGTTGTATCTGAAATGGTATTCAAGTTTAAAAAAAAAAAAAAAATGTCATCCATAACGACCTTAATGTCCCATTTGTTGCTGATTTGGCCCGAACCAGCTATCTATCCTTTCATAACAAACTTCATTTCCACTCAAACCCTCTGGTTTTAAACCTAGCTTCCACTTCAATTCCCGATAATCCTCCGAGGCGTCTGAAAAGAAGATGGCCCCGTGACTTCTTAGTTGAACTTGTGATTTGAGTACTACCAGTGGGTAGTTTCTCTACATGTCATTTTCACATGTCATTATGTATCGCTTAGCCCATTTACTAGATGTATTTTTTTTTTTATACAGTTGTAAATATCAATAAATAAATTTTAAAAAAAAAAGTTTAAAATAAACAACTGTGTTATAAATAACATAATTAAATAATTTAAAGTTATACTTTAAATCAAAACAACCTTGTACAAAAAAATTTTAATTACACTGAACGATCACTACTTCCAAATGACCATTTCTAGACATCTAATCAGACTGGTAAATATCACCTGTCGTACATTGTGTACTTACATTACATAAATAAATAATCACATTTAAAATATGAATAAATATATTTATTCTATAGGTTAAGAATAAATGTTCTATTATAAGACCTAATTGATATAATTGATAGAAACTAAAGGAACTCTAATCCTAAAGGACAGACGCACCTGCAGGACTACAAGTATAGTACAGCCGAGCTATTAATGGATTACACCTTGTTCTATTATTGTTTCGTCCTGCGTCAGTGAGTGCATTCCTTCTTGAGCAAATCCTTACGTCTTCTCTAGTAGATCATTATATCTGTCTGTACCTCTTTATAAATATACATATTTAAATTATTCCAAAATATATATGTATATTTTTTTAAAGTTATTTATTGAAATTTACAACTGTATAATAGTATACATCCAGTAAATATAATGATAGATGAATAATGACACGAGATAAAGGAAAGTATAGAAACTACCCAATGGTAGTACTCAAATAGTAAGTTCAACCTAGAAGGTCATGAGGCCTTCTTCTTTTCAGGCGCCTCGGAGGATTATCAGGAATTAAAGGGATTGCTAGGTTTGAAACTAGATGGTTTGAGTGGGAATGAACTTTGTCACTAAAAGATTGATATCGGATTCGGGCAAATTCAGCAACACATGGGACATTAAGGTCATTATGGATTACTTTGTTCGTAACAAAGTAAGGAGCATTGAGGATTTTACGAAGGATTTTGGATTGTAAGGATTGAATACGAGAGGAATTCGATGGCTCAGTGGAGCCCCAAAGCTCTACTCCGTAAGTCTAAATTGGTCTTATAATAGTCATGTATATGAGTCTTCTGTAATTAATTGGGAGCTTAAAGCGTTTATCTAGTAAGTGTTGAAGTAGCCTGAAACGTCGAGCGGTTCTTGCCTTTTCAGTCTAGTATGAGGATTCCAAGTTAAGCGTTTGTCGAGATGTAGTCCTAAGTACCGGACCTGTTCTACAGGAATCAGTGGGATATTACTAAAAGATACTTAAAAGACAGGAACTCATTGGTTTACGACGGAGGCTTTATAAATATATATATAAATATAAATTAAATTAAAATAGTCTGAAATAATATAAGTGCCCTAAAAAATACGACTAGAACCCATAAAGAGTCTTGGGTTCTGAACATGGTTGAGACTTTACTCTTCATAGGACAACGGTTGGGCAGGTAGCTATCATTCTATGATCACGATCGTCGAACATATTTCTCCCAATTAAGGTTATCAACCTTATAAAGGCTGGGTAAGCCCCTTGGGTCTCAGTCGATCCCACTGTGAGAATCGATTTATCTGACTTGGATACGACCCCTGGTAGCTTAGTGCTTTGAGCACTGCGCTAGAGGTGCAGACGACCCAGGTTCGAATCCCGGTCTGGACAAAACTTTTCTCTTCAAAATAAAAATATTTAAAGATAATAATAATAATAGAACAACGCAATTGAATCTAATGAATGGTATTAAATACAAATATATGGTATATGGTGTATTTCAAAATAAGTTTTATTATTTAAAAAAAAATAATTAAAAGTTATGGCAATTTTATTTATTCGGTGGAACGCCTTGAATCACCTGTATCTAAGCTGGTCTGCAATCGCCTTGTCCGTTCTTGTATTCAAGGTAATTTGTTACATTTATATCAAATACAGGCTATGAACTCAATTCATATTGAATTCCAGGTGAATCGTTTAATCTCTCAAAAGAATTTAAAATGCGTTAGAAATTATTTCGCCAGTAACGTTGAGTTGAACGACCAAATATTAATTAATTTTCCTCATTTATACATTTCAAAATGAATAAATGCTAAATAAACTTGAAGGAATTTAGGAATTTTTAAGGATTATTGGTAAATTTATTATGATTCATTAATTATTGCTTTATATTTGTAAGAATTATATATTTTTTAAAACCTCTACCGTGAACGGGTCTGGTGTTCAGTACATCGTAGAGACTATACTGTTTCATGGACAACGGTTCTTCAAGTAGGTGACTTGTTTTAGGCCAGGCTCAACCGCCAAATTTTTCCCCTCTAATTTGGGGACCCTTTTTTAAAAATATTTTATAGAGGCTGGGTGATCCCCAGGAGGGTTCTAGACCCTATCTACGGCTGGAAACAGACTAAATAAAAGTCTTGCTCGTTCCGGTATTCGAACCAGGATTTCCGGCATGATCACTCAGTGCTCTACCACTGAGCCACTACGCTCCCAATGATTGTATTTACTAATTTATATTTTTTTATATATCTATACCGTTATAACCCATGAATTTTCTAAGGTTTAGTACGTGGTAGAGATAGTTCTTGGACAATGGTCCATGCTGGAAGGTAATTTGTTCTAGATCACGCTCAATGGCCTCATTCCCCGCCTTATTTTGATTACCCGCTTTAGAGACTGGGTGAACCCCTGGAGTGTCCTTGTCCCAAAGAAGGACCAAGGGTCCTCGACCATTCAGCTATTCCACTCCCTTTTTATATATAATCTTGTATTTGTATATATATATATATATATATATATATATATATATATATATATATATATATATATATATGTAAAATCCAAGTACTGGATATTTAGTTAGCCTTGATTGAGGTTATGGAACGTTCATATTTATATTAGATCGCCTGCTAGTAATATATGAGAATCTGTGTAACGTTATTAGTTGGATTACAACCTGTAATTTAATTAATCTTTCCAGGTTTGTATTGTTTAGTTGTGTTATGTAAAAAGTGTATTAATATGTCTTGTATATCTTTTATATGTAATCTTTTCAGATTAATAAAATCAATTATTATCCAACTTATATATATATATATATATATATATATATATATGTAGTTGTATTTATATTAGCCTTGTTGTATTTACACCGGTATTTTTATTAAGTAGATCTATTAAGCCTTGAAATGATTCCAGCGGATCTGTAGATCCTCCTTGAGATCACATAGCCTCCGTGTACCATACATGGGTTTTTTTTGGGTTTTTTTTTTTATATTTATCTTTGTTCAAGACTAAGAACTGGCCAAACGTGAAAGACACGGATATCTGATTGAGAGAGATATTCCCTTCGAATAGAAAGTTGCTGGGTGCAATTAACCATCACCCGTATCTTGTAGGACTCCCCCCCCCCCTGTATGAAACATATTTTCATGGCTTGAGGAATTGATAGAAAAACCCCGAATATCCTTGGTGATAACACCAGAAATATAGATAAAGGGCTAACTTTTCTTAAATATAGTCCGTTTTTGATCCATGATCCGTTTTTGCACTTGATCACTATCAAGCTGAATCTTCTTGAATAGCTTCGTTTCGATGAGACGCCCAACAATTTCCTGTGCGAAAATTCTCGATTGTGGTAGCTAACAGAGGTAGCAAGGATAAAATATGTCGATTTGATGATTCTCAAAAATTTATTACTAACTTTTTTTTTTTTTTTTTTTGTTAAATCTCAAGATAATTATCTAAATTATTTGAAAAAATATTTTTCCTACAAAATGTATGGTTTAATCAAAGAGTCCCCTACTACCAATATAAATGAAAGGACAAAAAATCAGCTGGTTAGTAGTCATTTTTTATGACCTCTTTATCGATACATATTTTATCCTTATACCTCTGTTAGCTACCACAATCGAGAATTTTCACACTGGAAATTGTTGGGCGTCTCATCGAAACGAAGCTATTCACGAAGATTCAGCTTGGTACTAATCAAGTGCAAAAATGGACCATGGATCCTGGACTAATAACATTTATATGTAAAATAAAAATAAATATTAAACCAAAAGAAGGAGGGCGCTGATTACCATAGATGTGGGTCTTGAATAATAAAAGCTAGTATTTGAACAATAGCAGTGGATTAGAGCACTGCACCGGAAATGCAGACGACGCGGGTTCGAATCCCGGCCCTGGACGAATCTTTTCTCTTCAAAACAAAAATAAAACCTAATCTTTATCGTTGTTATTTTATACTATTAGTTAAAAAAGAAAATTAAATAAGCAATATATACTCGAAAGGAGTAAACATATCCTACACTAATGATAAACCTTATCATTCTGTTGAATAGCATCCTCTTCGTGTGTGTGTGAGTTTAATCAATCGCGTGCTTGAGCTTGAGTGAGAGGATATTAGATATAGAAGTGGGTAGGGTGTGCTTCAGTGCTTCAGTGCTGCTGTGCTGGTGTGATGGTGCTGTTACAGCTGCTGTGTTTTGGAGCTTTGTTTGCTGGAGGTAAATAGTCTCCGACTACTAATGGGTTTGTACACTCACCTTAGTTAGGAGCGACTGAGTTACCCTAGTCATGTTTCAACTTTAGTTTACATGCTCCCAATATTCAGAGTTTTATATATATATATATATATATATATATATATATATATATATATATATATATATATATATGTATATATAAAGAAAGAGAGGGAAAGAGATTTTCTACGCAACAAAACCAGGCAAAAACTACTAGCAATTGTATTTTTAGAATATATGTGTATCACAATATAATTCAAAAAATATCACAGCTGTTCATCTGAAAACAAATGGAATGATAATTGACTTCTTATTCATGTTGTTTGCTATTCTGTAGAATGTATTTAATTGTTCTTAACGCTTTTATTACTACACTAGTAGTATTGTTAGATTACTCGTTTTAATTAAATATAGTTTGTAAATTAGAATATGATCTAAGAAGCCTTGTACCCTACAGGTCTGTGCAAGTCCGTGGCAGTATCTCGTGCTCAGTGTTGGCCGAGCTATGGACCAATTTACATATGTACTAGCTGACCCGGCCACGCGTTGCTGTGGCTTTTATAATAGTTTTAAAAAAATATAAAAATTTGAATTTTAAAAATAATAATCAATTAATGCAAAAATGAATTAAATTGATTTTTTATTTTACATTTTATTCATCTTATATCTAACTGTAGTATATAATAAACAAGAAATATACAAAGTTCTTAACTGATTTATTAATTATAACGAATAATAAATTCATTAAGACCGTAGTACAACTAAATGAACAGTTATGTAAATTGCAAAATGCGGGTTAGTCCGCCGTTAGGTTTCTTTTTAAAATCCTAACAAACATATCATTTCGTTTCAACAAAACGGGATCAACATCGAATCTTTTGTTAATGGCAATTTTATCTATTTATCTGCTTGTTTAAAACATTCCAAAAATATATTTTCTTTATACCTTTTTTAAATACAATATTGTTGATTTCTTTTGACTCTCATATCTAATGAATGGATTCAAATGAACTATTTGTTCGGGATTTAAAATAATATTTTAATAATTTAAATATTAGTTTTATAATAATTATAGCTGAAAAAATTGGACTAAAACCTCCGTTCAAAAGACTAAATTAATGACTACAGATCCCTAATTTAGTAAGAAAGAAGTGAAAACAGAATTCGGTAAAGTTCAGTTGGTTAAAAGTTTTAAATATCTGGGCGAAATGATCAGCAGAAACTTGTCTGTTAAGGAAAGGATGAAGTACAGAATTATAAAAAATTCTAGAATTTATGCTACTTAACGAGTAGTATGCATAATAAAAATGCCTCTTCAAAAAGACCAAAATAAGGCACTACAATACAGTGGTAAAACCAGTGATATTGTACGGCACCGAGACTATGTGCTTTGTCAGTTTTGATAAACTTCTTAAAATAGAGAGGATTCTTATTAGGAGAATCCACGGGCCCAAAGCAACACCAGAAGGATACCGGCTTAAATCTAACAATAGTTTTTAATTAATTTATTGGACTAGTGAGGAAAGTGCCACTTTATTACACCTGAGGTAATTAAACGAGGGTGTTATAAGCACTTTTCTCAAGTGTTAAATATTACATTTTTCCTGCAACCATTCAAACATTAAGACATTAAAGGTGAAACTTTAGATTTGTTAAAACTACACTAGCACTATCTCTTAAAATCTTCTATTACTAACCATGCAAATTATAACTTTAGGGCGGTTTACTCATTGAAACATTTATTTATTATTATTTAGAAAATAATATTCTGATAGCACATACAAAAATAAAATAAACGTATATTATTATATCTTGATTTATATTTATATTTCTCTTCATATCTGGCTTTAGATGTTTTTGGTAAAAGTTAATTTATTGGCTGTTCTTTCATGAATGGAGGAGGAGTAAATTCTATGAATTCATCACTATCTATTTCCAATTTTTATTTTGTTTGTGGTCTGATCACTGTTTTAATGCTAGATCTACAAATTTCCGATGTGTGAAGGTTCTAAGGCATTTAAGGTTATATTAAATATTTCTATAAAATCGCTTCAAAATAAATAAAATCTATCTCGAATTAAAAATGTAATAAAATATAAAATGAATAATATTACAATACCGCCATTTAACATTTAAAATAACAGAGTGCTGATTGTCAAATTCGATCTTGGTGGCTGTTACTTTCCCCCACTAGTGAGGGAAAGTGGTTTTCCTTCACTAGTGGAGGAAAGTGGACTTTCCACACCAGTTTTAGTTGTGTAATGGATAGCATTACTCAATGGTTGCAGGAAAAGAAATTTAAAGTGAAATACGTGACTTGGAAAAATAAATGAGGGTTAGAAGACTCAGATTTTATGGTCACATGATGAGGATGAACGAGGAGAGGCTAAACAAAACAAATTTCACCAAAATTATAGGCTAGATATTCAAACAAGGATACACAGAACAAGAAACACGGGATTACACTACCTTTATTAGAAAACAGAACGGAATACCAAAGCACAAGGGTACTAGTGCCAGGAAAAAAATTCCATCCAAGACCTAGACAGAAGAAAGAAGAAAGCCTTCAGTGAAACAATGAGGCAAAGATGGGCCTAGAAACAAAAAATAAATGCTGCATCGAAGTCGCGTAGTCCTTTCGCCTCAAATAAATACATTGTAAATATTAGATTTATAATATTTTTAATAACTTTGATATTCAATTGAAGTCCTATAAAAAACCTCAGGATGAATTTTTTAATGTCATATTTATCCGATAATTTAGTTTATGGTACGAGTTATAACCATATATAAGAGAGGGTACAGTTATAATATACGGATTTTAATTTTGTTTAATTAATTCTATGTGTTGAGGGAACTTAAATTAACTCCTAAAAGAAAAAAGAAACGCGAAGTAAGGGTTTCAAATGCTGTTTAGTTTGTTTTTTCGGGTGGTTAAATGTCTTGCTAACATATATTGTAATAATTTAACACATAGACGCCCGGGAACGAGATATCTCGTTTTGATAAGACATTCGTTGGTGACCGGGAACGAGAAAATTCGTTTTGGTGATAAGCTCCGATCACTTAGTAAATTGGTATTATAATATATATAATAAAAATTATATTGATATATGGTAAAATCGCCGGTCCTATAGTAAATTTCAGGAAAACATTAGCTGGCGGCAATATGTTAAGACTTGTATGTAACTAAATATGTATTGTAACTAAATCTGTTTAAGGTTTTTCGTTCAAGTATGCAAATAATAAAGAGTATTCGATATGTTTTTTTCGGTATTCATTTTTTCTTCTATTTTCTATTGTTTTCAATCCGTTTTAGTGACTTTTAGTCGATCATTATCAGCTGTTTTTTTAAGAATTTCTCTACCTTGTACTACTAGACCCTACCTAGACCCTTTACGGGTTGTAGTGGTATAGTGTTTTATACAGGGTGGCCCACAAAAGACTGAAGGATTAAAAATAACTGTATTTTTTTTGTTTTTATTTTTTATTAATTTTTTTTTTATGTTTTTAAATATTTAATGGAAATTTTTTACATCTAAGTGTGAAATATAACATCTCTCAAATGGTGTCCATTTTCTTGCAAACAAAAATTGGCTCTTTTAACCGCATTTTCCATTACTGCCCGTAGAGTTTCTGGTTCCAAGTTCCTTATTTCTGCTTGAATGTTCTGCTTAAGCTCTTGAATTGTTTGGGGTTTATTGATATACACAACTCCTTTCAAATCATTTTCTCTGGCTATTTGACTAAAACGTAGCATATTGCAGGCGTGCCTGATGATCTTGGGGAAGCAGTTGCTGTACCATTTGAATTTTATACGGAAACATTTTAAGATCCCGCTTCAAAATTCTTTGCAGGGATGTTCTGGAGATTCCCAATTGAGCAGAACTACGACGTCCTTCAGTCTTTTTTGGGCCACCCTGTATATATAATTTCTCGATTTCCTTTATAAAATTAGCCATGAATTCCTAAATAAATAAAGAAAATCGTGGAATCTTAACGTAAGTTTAAGAATACTAAAATAAGCTCTTTAAGTCTCCCCGATCCGAAACGCTTTTCCTGCGGGAGATTTTTACGAGGTGCCGCTACCGCTCCAGAAGACTGGGCAATAAAACCGTCCGAGAAGACGACGGGAGGATGGCAGGTTACCAAATGGCCTGTACCGAACCGTTCCCATGCCAACACCATCTCTTCTCAACTTCATTACCTTTACATTATCGTTCGCTCTATTATCGTCCGTAACTGCCAACTCAAATGGAGGGATAAATCCCCGCAAGGCAGTAGAGAGGGGGGTGGGGGGGGGGTGTCGTTGTTATGGCAATTATCATGAATTAAATGAGAACTATTTAGAATATTTGAGGGAGTGATAATTCATAGCAATGGCTCTTATTTCATTCTCTCGTAATTGTAGTAGCATCTGCTTTCTCATCCTTTGTGTAGGAATACATAATACACGCGATAAATAACTGGAGAACGGATTTATTATATCCTTAAATAAATAAACTGAGAAAAATACAATTGAAACTATTTACTGTTACAAAGGCACCCCCCGCCCCCCCCCCCCCATCCCACAAGGTCTAAATAAATTATAAATATCGAACCCTTATTTATTCCAAGATATGTAATTTCGATAAAAGTAAAAATACTTTACCGTTTACTAGGAAATAAAAACGTTTTGATATATTAATCTGGGTACCTGTTCCGTAGGTTGTCGCCTCGAGTTGAGTTACAAGTTTTAACTGTTTATTCTTTTTTTTTTAATATTTTCCAAAAATAAAAATTATCATGAGCTTTATTATGGAAAAGAGAACGTAAATATATATATAATGTAAGATATATTGATAATAATTTGTACTTTTTGAAAACATTAAGAAGGAAACGAATGAAATGTTAAAACTTGAGCTGTTTCAATGTGGTGGAACGACGATCATATTCACGGCTATACAGAAATAGGAAAAATTGAGAAACAGGAATGAAAATTTTTGGGCTGGACTTTAGTGAAAGAATTTGGAAGAAGAGGTCGTCATTAGAAATCTTCCAAATGCATATAAATAATAGTGAACACTTTCAGAAAAAGAAGGATGTTCTATTTGTTTATCGGCAAGATGAACTACAGCAAGCCAAATAAAACATGTTGATCAATGAAACAGAAGAATCCATTAAAGAGAATAGAATCGTGGAAGATAACATAAAAAAATAGAGAATAGTCTAGAAATATCACTAAAAAAAACTTTCATTTTTGCGAAAGAACATGCATAAGAGATCATCGAAAAGCGGGTCGGAGGTTCGGATGGTGCGTTTTTTTGGAAATTTACTAGTGCGTTTGAGTGGAAATGAAATTTTTTCATGAAAAGATTAATATCGAATTCGGGCCAAATCTGCAAAAAAAGGGACATTAAGGTCATTATGAATTACTTTGTTCGTAACAAAGTAAGGAGCATTGAGGATTTTGGATTGTAAGGATTGAATACGAGAGGAATTCGGTGGCTTAGTGAGGCCCCAAAGCTCTTTTACATAAGTTCAGATGGGTCTAATGATTGTCATGAATATGAGTATTTTTTAATTAATTGAGAGCTTAGAGCGCTTGTGTAGTAAATGTTGATGTAGCCTGAAACGGCGAGCTGTTTCTTGTCGTTTCAGTCTAGTATGAGGATTCCAAGTTAATCTTCTGTCCTAAGTACCGGACCTGTTCTACAGGAATCAGTGGGATGTTACAGGAGGACAGGAAGTCGTTGGTTTACTACCGTTTAAAGGTAATTAAGAAAGAACGAAAAATAAACAAATGGACATGAATGCTCAAGTTCAAACGCTTTTAATGTATATCGTTTTTATTTAGCATTTTTATTAACTCATACAATGATGTCTGTGCACTTCTCAACTATATATGTACAACAGTTTTATTAGCACTTGGCGAACGAAACTTTTCAAATGATTGCAGTTGTCTAAAGCAATAAAACGACATATCAAACAGTCCAGCGATTGAGTTTATACACCCTCTGAGATAAATATCGCTGCCATTGTAAACTGCTCAATTGGTGTTTTTAGTTTTATGAACTGGGCAAAACAATACTCGAGCTATCAGATGTAAATTCGAATGATAAGAGTCAAGGTTCCTTCTACAGATAGCTCTAGTGCTGTGTCTTTAAGATTTACGACCAATATTGAAAAGGCCCCTCTCATCGCTCGCCCAAACGGAAACAAATGTTCTTTCCTCTAGTTTCCGGCTTCAAGTCGGTTTGTGAAAGTATTAAATGATCAATGGATAATCCGAGGGGATTTCCACTTTTTTCTGCAAGGGGGTAAATTGTGGTATAGGATGTATTAGCACTCTATACTGTTGAGAAAATTGAATTTATTTCCTCCCTAGTATACATGTTTTTATATTATATTAGTACATATTTTTTCTTGTATAATTTGCTACAATTCACAAATTACATGCTGTTCCAAATAGACCAATCTCAAATTAAAAACAATTGTACTAATTTAAATGTATCTGTGCAGTATCATAATTTACAATGAAAGAAAAAATGTATAAAAAAAACTCCCAACAGAGAAAAAAAATTAATAATAATGAAATAAACAAAGATTGTGACCATATATTATTAGTAACTTATATACATATATAAATAAACAATAAAAATGAAATAAAAGAAGTTGGTATCCTACAATAATAAATGTTTTGTTCTTTTATCTACAAATCGCTTTGTACTTTATAAGTGGGTTTTTATTGTTTTTACACTTTAAAAAAAATTGTTTACATAGTTTGTTGATAAATACATTAATATAAGGTATACTTAATTCTTTATACATAATTTCAACTTTAGTGTCATATGCATAATTTCCAGCAATTCTAAGGCATTTGTTTTGGAATATTTGTAATTTTTTTTAATTTAATTTATTGATATTTACAACTGTATAATAAAAAAAAATACATCCAGTAAATAGGCTATGTGATACAAAATGACATGAGTAATGGCAAGTTGAGAAACTACCCACTGGTAGTACTCAAATCACTAGTTCAACTAAGAAGGTCACGTGGCCATCTTCTTTTCAGACGCCTCGGGGGATTATCGGGAATCGAAGAGGAAGCTAGGTTTGAAACTAGAGGGTTTGAGTGGGAATGAAGTTTGTTATGAAAGGAAAGATACCGGGTTCGGGCCAAATCAGCAACAAATGGGACATTAAGGTCGTTATGGATGACGGTATTTTTAACAAAATAAGGAGCGTTGAGGATTTTACGAAGGATTTTGGACTGTAGGGATTGGATACGACAGGAATTCGATGGCTTAGTGGAGCCCCAAAGCTCTACTCCGTAAGTCCAAATTGTAATTTTTTAAAATTAGTTTTCGACATATAACTAAATATTGGGCATGGCTATGTTAGTATAGGCCGTAAGCTTCAGATCAATTACAAAAGACTTATTTATGTGGCTGTTATAAGACCTATATGGACTTACGGAATTGAACTATGGGGCTCCACCAAACCATCAAATTCCTTCGCAAAATCCTAAACGCTCCTTATTTTGTAACAAATAAAATCATCCATAATGACCTTAACGTTCCATGTGTTACCGATTTAGCCCATTCCAGATACCTATTATTCCATAATAAACTCCAGCCCCATCCAAACCCACTAGTTTCCATCCATGCATAATTTCCAGCAATTCTAAGGCATTTGTTATGGAATATTTGTAATTTTAAAAAATTAGTTTTCGACATATAACTAAATATTGGGCATGGCTATGTTAGTATAGGCCGTAAGCAGAATTTATATAATAATAACTTATTATCTGTGCTTAATTTAGAATTCCTGTTAAAGTTAAAGTACACAGAGCAGAGCCATGTTGGCTTTATTGCACACATAATCAATGTGGAAAGTAAAAGTTAACCTTTTGTCCATGTTAAGTCCCAAATATTTATTCTGCGTTGTCCAGGGTACAGGCGTTCTGTTTACAATCAGTTAGGGGATATTATTCGGTCGTCTCTTAGTTAATAATATGGCTTGGGTTTTATCTTGATTTATTTTAATTTTCCATTTATTGTAGTATCTCTTTTTTTTTTTTTTTTAGTGCTGTTGTAAGTCTATTTGTAATTGCTATGGGGCTCCACCAAACCATCAAATTCCTCTCGTATTCAATCCTTGCAATCCAAAATCCTTCGCAAAATCCTAAACGCTCCTTATTTTGTCACAAATAAAACCATCCATAATGACCTTAACGTTCCATATGTTACCGATTTAGCCCATTCCAGATACCTATCATTCCATAATAAACTCCAGGCCCATCCAAACCCACTAGTTTCCATCCTTGCATCCAATTCCATCCCGGACAATCCTCCTTGGCATCTGAAGACAAGATGGCCTCGAGGACCTTCTATAATAGAAATGTAATTAGAGTGCTGCCAATAGGTAGTCCCTCTACATGTCCTTTCATGTATTTATTTATTCATACAGCCCTTGTACTAGATGTATAAATTACAGTTGTAGAATTCAATAAAATAATAAAAAAAAAAAAAATGTAATTGTATCCGGTCCATAACTTGAAGTATAAAAAGCTGTATCATCTGCAAATAGGGATTTTTGTACTTTGAATGTACTAGTATACATGTATATTTTATTTATATGCGTACCGGACTAATTCAAAACTTATCCAGTAGAGTGCATGAAAATGGTAACCTGCATTGCATATTTGATTAGTTATTAAATTTTATTTTTTTGGTTTTACAATTATACTTTATGTTTCAAATATTCTTCTAGTTTAGATTATTTTAACATAGAATAAAAAAAACATAAAAATTTGTTGCAACTAAATATTGCTTGTGCTTAGATCATGTACATGCTAAAAAGAATCTTGGATATTTAGAAATTAAAAAAAAAGTCAGGCTATTGAATTCTTTAGCGGTTGTGTTTTGTCTTTGACAACGGTTGTGCAGTTGGTTTTTCCGAGATCACTCTCAACCGTCCTCTTAAATGAGGGTACCCACTTAATAGACGCTGGGTGAGCCCAAGGATAGTCTGCAGTTCCTACAAGGTCCCCCCGTGGGTTTTATACATCAGATTAAATTATTTGATGGATTGAATTGGTCAGGGGGAGCTTTGAAAGATAACACAAAGAAGCAGCATTTATTTTTTAATTCTACCAATGTTTTGGCCTATGGTGTAGGCCATCTTTAGGGTAAATAGCGGACGCCTGTGTTGAAACTAACACTTGTCAACTGAACTCGTAGTTGTTAGCTTGGCAAGTCACCACAGCCCGCTATTTGTCCTGAAGATGGCCTGCACCCTAGGTCGAAACGTTGGCACAATTAAAAAATAAGTTCTGCTCATTTCTTGTCATCTTTGACAGCACCCCCTGACCAATTCAATCCGCCATTAGAATTATCCAGTCAACTATTTTCCACTTAAATATAATGTGATTCAGGAGCACTTGTTTCGGGTTTATTATATGTATCCGGTTCAGTTGTTAAGTGGGCCCGCTACAGCTGTTTTATTTATATATTTTTTGTTAATTTATATAATAATAAGGTACTTGTGCATATAAACCACCATATGTAAAGGACAATCTTGTACGCCTCCGCAAGCAGTTATATTTTATAACAGTTATATTTCTGAAAGTAACAGTTACATTTTTGACAGATTCTTTGTTCTTTGTTTCCACGTGTGTTCTAGAGTTGTGGTTGTGTCCTCATTTTTGGTTTGTTGCTGATTTGTTGTTTGTTTTGTGGTTAGGGGTGGTTTTTATTTTAAATTCTTGATGATATATTCCATTATTTATTATATTTATTTATATTATATATTTCATTATGTTGTTATATATTCAATTATACTATTTTCACCTATATTTATTTATTTCCATTATTATTATATTCCATGTTATTTCATGCAAATTCTAACCCAAATACAAATATTTAAAAAGGTTATCCAAGATAACTGTTAGAAATATAGCTGTTATAAAATGTAACTGGTCTCTTTCCCTTGCATATGAAGAACCGAACAGCCCATTTTATTCTGTTTCCATTTCCCCTCTTACTTATTTTGCTTCGTTTTTCTTTTTTTCTTTTCCTTCCTCCTTCATTTTGTTTTAATTTTCTCTTTCGGATCTAGTTAGGCCCCCTCCCTCTGGTCCCTAGCGATTGGAATTATACTCCGGAGCTCTGTAGAGTTGGAGTTGATAATTCCCAAGGAGAATATAAACAAGTTGGTCATGAGTTGGTCCTGGGGCTCGGAGATGGGGCGAAATGATTTCAATTCCTAACTCCGGGTCCGCTTTTTTTTTACCATCCCGGGGGTAAAAACTTTACAAGAGTTACAAACTTATTTCGTAAGTCTTTTTTCCTTCCTTCCTTCCTCCTATGTCGATCTGAGATTGTTAAGGAGTAAGGCGGGATTGAGGATCATGTGTTAGGAGCAGGCCAAGGGATTGGAACACGATTAAATGACATGAAGCAAACTTTCGTTCTCCTTGTAGGCAGTAATGTAATTCCTTTTTAGACTTACCAAAAGATTTTTTTCTTTTTTCGCAAGTAGAAAACTAAAATTGGTTTAATGATATGGAACGCTTACTAGCTATCAAAATTATTATTTTTCTCGGCTACTACCGGAGAATGCACCTAACCTGACTTCAAGGGTGATCATTCAGTTTCCTTTTTACAATTTTGTAGCGAAGATAATAAGCTCGGATTACAGATATATCATTCATATTTTAGGTTCATTTAAATCCGTGACTGCACATTTCGTTGGCGTGTTGCTGCCCTTGTTCTACCAATCTCTCTCGAATAAAGGAAAACTGGAATTATTTAATTTGGATGGTATGCCTCTCTAAAATCTATTCTACAAAAAAAAAAATCACCCTCATAGTTAGTTTCTTCCTCTCATTTGTAAGGATTTTATTTAATATAGAAGGATTAAAATATTCTTAGGCACTCAAAGGATTAAGCACTAACTCTAACTGGAGATGGTGTGGTCAGTGCTCAGTGTGGTTGAATCAGTGCCGTTGAGACGAGATGAGCAGAGAGTGTGAGTAAGAAGACTACATCTTTCTCTCTCTCTCTCTCTCTCTCACTCTCTCTCTCTCTCTCTCTTTCTCTCTCTCTCTCTCTCTCCCTCCCTCTCCCGCTCACAGCCCGCTGTTGTTGAGAGGACAATAAAGACAATTTACGATCTAGTTCTAGCTCTGCTACTCAACCTCCTGTCCTAGGGCAGTTTTTTTTATTAACTAAACACTTTTCGGTGAAAAGGACAGATGAGCAACTTATTACCCCCCCTCTCTCTCTCTCTCACTCTCTCTCTCTCTTTTTTCCGGGGGAATTTTGAAGTTGTTACTCTTCACGAATTTGCTTCAGATGGATACTCTATGAATTCTAAACTTTACTACCACCAAACGGATAGATTTTACTTGAAGTTATCAGTGAGTTATCATTCCTATATATTAAGTATTTTACATTTACATAAATATGCAGCTATTCGAAATATTTACTTTTTTTTTTGCAACAGTATGCGGGTAATATAGGAATATATGATGTAGATATAAGTGAACTACACGGATACGAGATATTGATGGATACAAGGGAATAGCGAACCAAATGAACCGTGACTGGGAAGGCAGATACGGCCACTTCCCAGTTGCTGCTACACCAAGCGCCCATATTTTAGTTTTCCCTTCTCTCTGCCACGATTTCATCCTGACATTGTCACTTCCCTTCTCCATCCTTCATCCATCACTGCTCTCCATCATCGCAGAAAGGGGGGAAAAAAAAGAGAAAGAAGAAAAACGCCTGACCGATATTTTACATTTTTCCCGCGTTTTCTCTTATCAGTGCGGGATATATCCCGAATGGTGGGTAAAAAATAGCAGATTTTTTTTTGTTGGTTTTTTTTTCCTTTCTGTCAGTCTCTCCTTTTATCAGCTTGTTTGTGGACGAGATACAACCGAAATCGCAAACAGCTTATTTTTAGAAAAGAGTTGCTTATATATTTAGCTTTGCTTGCAACAGACAAAATTTATTTTGATGTAGGGGTTTAAAACCTTAATCCAAACTATAATTTTTTTTTTTTATTTTATTTAATTCAATGATATTTACAACTATAATGGTATTATATCAAGTAAATGTGCAAAAATGTAGAATATGACATGAAAACACATGTGGAGAAACTACCCATCGCTAGCACTCCAATAAAGTTCTATAGTAGATGATCACGAGGCCATCTTCTTTTCAGACGCCTCGGAGGGTTATCAGGAATAGTATGGGAAGCAAGCTGAGAGACTAGCGGATTCGAGTGCGTATGGAGCTTGTTATGGAAGGATAGGTATCTAGTTTGGGCCAAATCAGTAACATATGGGATATTAAGATCATGATGGATGAGTTTGTTTGTGACATAATAAGGAGCATTAAGGATTTTACGAAGGATTTTGGATTGTAAGGATTGGATACGAGATGAATTGGATGGTTTAGTAGAGCCCCAAAGCTCAACTCCGTATGCCCAAATAGGTCTGATGACTGTAACTATAAATTTAAACAAAAAACTGAACTTATATTAAGATTTTTTTTTATTAACGATTTTTAACAATTTGGTTGTTTTACGTCACTAAAATGTCTCGATCCAGCCAGTCCCCACCTCTTTTCCTCCTTTCCGTAGGTTAATATTCGAAGATTATTTTTGGCCATCGTTCCTCTGCCATTATTTTTAAATGGCCTTACCATTTCAATCTTCTTGTTTCTATTTCGAATAGGATCGTTGTTTCCTGGTCAACCAATTGCCTAACTGTTCTATTAGGGATGTGCTGAATTCTGGAAATAGCACAACAGCGCTTCCAGAAGTCCATCTCCACGGCCAACAACTTTGTTTCTTCCTTTTTCGTTGTCGTCCACGTTTCGGAGCGAAATGCGCACACTTTATTTAAATATTTAGTGTATGAATTTCACTTGTTCGATCTTCATCAACAGTTAATTGAAGATAAGTTAAGATTGCGTATTATTAATAAATTTAAAACAAAATGTTCCCGCATTTCTACGAGCGAATGCACAACCTCCTCATCTCTTCAAACCCTTTAGTTTCGTCATTACAGACACAATGGGTACCAATCGCACTGGACCTTGAGGATGATGCTAAACAGTCAATTACTGATGTTGAGGGAGTATCAAGTGAAATTAATGGAACTGCAATGGATGTAGTTTAGTTTTAATGTAGCTTTTATTTTTATATATAAATAAAATAAATTTTCTTTCATATAAATTCTTACATTTATAACACCTATAAAAATTTCATTTGTATTACATGGCCACCCACACAAGTTAATATAATATGAATTTATATTTTGGAATGGGGGCGACCTGTGGTCTAGTGGTTAGCGTAACAAACTACTAAACCCAATATCGCGGGTTCGTAGCCCGGCAGATGGCCCTAGGATTTTTTAAAGGGAGTAAAAAATCCTTAGTTACGCCGTCCTTCGGAAGGGACGTTAAACGGGGGTCCCGAGCCTGTACGATGTCAGGTACTCGTTAAAAATCCCTATCCTAATAAAACCTGGATAGGTAAAATTTAGAGCTCCCACTGTAGCATCGTCCGATTAGCCTTAGCGGCATAAAGTGACGTTAAATGAACAAATAAATAAATATATTGGAATGTTACATCACACAACTTTTTTGAAAAATATTTTTCTATTTCTTGATTATTGTCTTGTATACTGAACATTTCATAATCCTCTAATTCGGTTCATAATCAATACTATCCAACTACTAGGTAACACAAACAAGTCTGCCAAATTTCTAGTCTATACTTCAATCTCCTGATGATTTTTAGGGTTTTCGCCCCACTGTGCGGTGGGGCAATCTTTCATCATGCAGTACGAGGATGAGCATTCGCAATGCACGTGCCAGATTGTTCGAATCGTCCAGATTGAGTTTTCTAATATCTTTGAGATTTATTTACGGTTGGAGCGAATAGATGAGATCAGTCAAACTGTGTAAAAAACAACTGGATAAGAATCACAATAATGTTGTAGATTGGAACTACTAGTTAAGAGAAGATTGTGTAGAAGTATTAGCGGAACGTAAACAAACAAAAAAATCGGTGGTCCTGAAAAAAATAGTTGTGTTGGACAAGAGCTTACATTTCATGATTCTGATCGCGTTTTGCATTCTTTGCCAATACACTTTTCTCTTGAAAATAACAGGCTGCATCTTTTTCAGTTCTAGCTAAATCCCAAATTTGCTTTTCTTTTTTACAAAAATTAAGAGAATAAAAAAAGGAAAACGTGGTTTGTTTTGAATTAATTCAGAGAATAGAACACATGGCCCCAAACAATTGCGCCATTAACGGAAAAGTACCAAAGAAAATAATTTCTTTTTTATTAGAAAAATGTTCTTCCACCTCTTTAGGTTCTCATAAGAGTACTAAGATCAAAATATCGTAATAAGACCTAGCTTTTTCTACTTTATCAATCGATGCCTTACATTCTTTTTTTTTTTAATTTAAATTAGAAATATGCTGTTTCAGGCTAATACAACATTTACTAGACAAACGCTCTAAGCTCTCAGTTAATTAATTACAAAAGACTCATATACTTGACAATCATTAGACCCATCTTGACTTACGGAATAGAGCATTGGGGCTCCACTAAGCCATCGAATTCCTCCCGTATTCAATCCTTACAATCCAAAATCCTCCGTAAAATCCTCAATGCTTCTTACTTTGTAATGAACAAAGTAATCCTTAATGACCATAATGTCCTATTTGTTGCTGATTTGGCCCGAATCCGATATCAATCTTTTCATGACAAACTTTATTTCCACTCAAGCGGATAAGTTTCAAACCTAGCAACCTCTTTAATTTCTAATAATCCTCCGAGGCGTATGAAGAGAAGATGGCCTCGTGACCTGCTAAGTTGAACTTGTTATATGAGTACTACCACTGGGTAGTTTCACTACTTGTATCCGTGCTAATATTTATCAGTCATTCTATTTTTTTTTGTATTACCATAATACAGTTGTAAATAAATTATTTTAAAAAATAATTAAAAATAGTGATGTACTTAGTGTAACACGGCTTGTAAAAGTCGGGAACAGTAGCTTTGTGATTTTCCGATTTAAAAAAAGATATTTATAATTTAACTGAGCACGACAAAACACTAAACAAAAAAAAAATACGCTCAATCCGTTGTTGGACAACTCCCTCTGTTGTTAGGCAACGCTGAAAAAATATTACATCACTAAAAACTTTTTATTTAAAAAAGATATATTAGAAATTATTGTTGCGTTTTCTTTCTTTGAGCCATCTTTCTCAACTCGGATGAAAATATTACATCTCATGTCGACAGCCCTTTTTTGTTTCAGAGCCCACTCTTGAGATGTAGGGACGCTTTTAAATTCGTTCCTTTTGTCCCACCCTCAGAGGGCGGCCTTGTAAGGGCTAACAGATGTCCGGATCCAAACTCCCCGGCTTCTACTTCGAGTCATTTATTCTTTTCTTCTTTATATCTCGAGATCGCTAGGTTCAATCCGACCGATGAGTAGGGTGCGATTAATATGTGCTGTTCTGAGCCGGCCTTTTTTCTAGGTTCCATATCATATCCTTCTGTTCCCCGGTGATTACAGAGAATATCCCTGAGGAATAATTTATATTATAGACCGCGATGACTTTATCGAAATTAGAACGAGAATATAAAAATTCTGTACTACTACAACCAATGAAGGATATTTAGTACGTGGTAGAACTGCCTCTAAGCCAACGGTTGTGGAGTAAAACGATTTGGATAATATTATCATTAAGGGGCTGGGTGAGCACTTACAAGTCAATCTACAAACGGTAAATATACATAATTTATCTGCCGAATGACTTACAGATCTTTAACTTACTGGCCTATACATAGGGAGCGGAGAGGCTCAGTGATAGAGCACTGAGCTTCCATACCAGAAATCCTGGTTCAAATCCCGCTGCGAGCCAGACTTTTATTTAGTCTGTTTGCAGCCGGAGATATCATTTGGATCTAGGACCCTCCTGGGGCTCACCCAGCCTCTATAAAATATTATCAAAATAGGGTACTGTCATATTCTTAATACAGTCAGCACTGGGAGTATCCATGGCAACCACCCCTGGCCAGAAGATTCCAGCAGTTGTTAGACTAATGTACATACTTATAACCTTTACTTAATGTTTATCAAGTGTTGTAATTGTTATAAATGTAATATAATGTTCAAATATCTACAGAGCTTATTTATTTCATAATAGGTACCCAAAATAAGGGGACAAATCTGGCGGTTTAGCGTGACCTAGGACAAGTCACCTCCTTGCAGAACCGTTGTCCATGAAATAGTACAGTCTCTACCTCGTACTTAACCCCAAACCTGTTTACGGGTTGTAGTGGTACAGGTTTTTTTTTTTATACATAGATCTACATCGTTTTTATTTGATTATGTTTCTCAAATGATGCCCCCTTACCATTAACACTTCTAGCCTTCTTTAAAGGTTTGCCAATTTTTTTTTTTTTTTTTTTATGAAATGCCAGTATGGCCAGCTAAAAGTCGACAAAGAATTTGATTACACGGTCGAAACCAGAAGAAACAGCTGATAAATGGATTAAAAATATTCAAGAGCGCCTGGCAATTCAATAGAGTATTTAATTATAAATATTATTTGTATAATTAGTGTAATTATTGTATACCCAGCTGTCTTAGTTATTCATTTATTTTTGTTCTGTTTTCCACCTTAAATCTTAAGCAATAATTAATTAAAAATGATAATTAATTCTCCAATGTTTTAAAATTTTTTTATCAGGATTCCTGAATTTATTAGAGGTTTAGGTGAATGTTTTTTTTTTTTTTTTTTAGATAATATTTACGTACAAATACATTCCAATGCTTTTATAAAAAAAAAATATATATTAAAGAATAAAAAACATAAAATCAAGACCAATTAGCGCGGCATTCTTGAGGCAAAAAAAAAAAAATGAAAATAAAAAGAGGTATTAATTTCGAGATTTATGATTGAGTGGAGGCTGAAGGAGAAGGGATGAGGTTGAACTGCTGCTGGGGTATTTGATGACTATTTAATTAATCCCTTAACGACCCAACGTTAATTAATTTTATTATTCCCCCTCCCAAGCGAGATACCACTACCAGTACCAGGGCCTATGAAGGACCGACGATTGGTCGAGATCCGAGGGGTGGGGGGTTCTATAAAACTTGCATTAGCCAACCGGAAGACGTGTTAGCGGCTTCTTCTTCTTCCCCTCTCTACTCTCGAGAGCTGAGAGCTGTTGTGCTTAATCTCAGTTTAATGCCTCGTTTGTAATCGGTTCAATTCCACTCTTAACGTTCCCCGCCTTCGAGGTGCACCTCCTCCTTAATGGTGGGAAAATAATGGCCTAATTGCCTCAGGGTTGGAATTTATATAAGTTAAATAAGCAGCAGATATCAAAGTAAATGGAACCTTTATGTGTATATATATGTGTGTGTGTGTGTATTTATTTATACACACAAAGAAACAAAGTTCAGGAAAACGATTCAGGTAAAAGGTATAGTTATTCAGGCCTAGTTTGAAGAAATAAAAATACATTTTTTTTTTCACTTTGAATGGTCAATATCGACCTTCAAACAGCGTAGTTTCCTCTTGAACCCCATTTATTTTTATTTTTCTGAAATGTACAATACAAAACAGGGAAAAATGTATGTAACATTTTTTTTCTATCTTTCATAGGTTAAGTAGAAAAAGCATTCAAAGCTCACTACTTTGGTATATCTCCTTTTCGAGGAAACGTAATGTAGCATTAAGTTATTTTTTTTAAGAGTTTTTAGTCGTAATAACTTACTAATCAAGGTATTTTGAATCTTTAAGAAAATGTCTGGAGATTTAAAAACCTTCTGTTTCGACTTTTTTTTATAGAAAAAATTGTTAATTTTCCACATTTTCCAGCCACTGTTAATATTGTATAAATGTTAATGTTTTGTATTGTACATTTCAGAAAAATTAAAATAAATGGGGTCAAGAGGAAACTAAATTGTTTGACGGTCGATATTGACCATTTAAAGTGAAAAACCAAAAAATGTTTTTTTATTTCTTCAAACTAGGCCTGAATAACTACAACTTTTACCAGAAACATTTTTCTGAATTTTTTTTTGTTTAAAAGTTGAAAACTTTTGATTCACTTGAAATGGGCACCATGTATATTTATTTATTTATTTTATGAATTTGGCTATTTATCGATCGCGTACAACTTAAGACTTATCGTGTCACTTTGTCTTCCTTTCTTCCCAGTACTTCAACAATTTTCTCTCCCACCGCTCGTTTCTGATTATCTGTTCACACTCTCTTCGGTTGAGGCTTTGGCTTGTCTCCTTCATAGGTTGCGTTTTCTATCAGTAGCCTGAAGCTGTTCTTGTCACGTATTATTTCTTCTGTAACAGCTATTTTATTGCCATCTTCCTTCACTGCTTCTATCCATCCTTCTGTTTGCTTCGGTTTATTAACGTAATTCAAAATCGTGTTTCTTGTGTGACTCCGTGTATCTTTTCCTTAACCCCCATTGGCGATAATTGAATATTCGGATTAACGACGCTCTTATATGCATATAGAATGGGGTAGAAAAGGTTGTATATAGAAAAGTTACAAAGAGTCGGCATTATATCTACAGCCCCGGTGAATAAGTGGTTAACTCTAATTTTCTCCAAAATAAGTTTCTTGCACTTAATTAAGCGGAATCGAGTTATTTTCGTAGTGAATAAGGGGCTAAGTAAGCCATTGGCTTGAAAAGGAGTTATTGTTTATATTACAACTCCATTTCAAGCCACAAACTACGAGTATGATATAATCCTGGTTACCTGAAAGCAGTTAACTCTCTCTGGACAAAATCCGACTTAACCACTTATTCACCGGGGCTGTGGATATATTCCTAGAATATTAATTTGAATAATATTTTGTCTAAAATATAAATTTCTGGTAACTATTATTAGAAAATTATTACTATATTTAAAATAATTAGAGATTTTGATGCTATGAAGAGAAAGTCAGGATTATAGCAAACTAGTTTAACTACTTTCTTCGTTCCTGGAGCTTATTTTAAGCCATGGGAGATGTACCTCTGGGTAGTGTTCTTGTTCATGCCTTTCTTGCCATTCTGTATTTTACTGTCAGCCAATATGCGTGATCTACCGACTGTACTATTGATTGCATAACGTTTGTGCAAGAAGGTCATTTGTCCTAGATCACGCTCAGCCGCCACATTTTTCTCCACTTTATAGATGATATAAAACCACAATAAGATCTGCAAGGTGCCGGATACGAACCCGGGATCTTCGGAACACACACAAGCACGCTTACAATTGTAAATACGATAAAATAATATTTGACGATCAGAATGAATTAGGACACACTCAGTAAGACCATTTTGGTACGAGTAAGCTATTATATAATACGATATTTTTAACGTGTTTCTAATAGGAACAAAGTTTGGCCGTGGGATCTGGATACACTACTGGGACTTATCCAGCCTCCATAAAGTGAGTACCCTAACTAAGATGGTGTCTAAGAGTAATTACCTCCCTTCACATCTGTTGTTCACGAAACCTCACATTCTCTCCCATGTATTGAACCCAATACCCATCATGGGTTGTACTTACAGTTTTTTTTTTTTTTTTTATGTGTTTCATGTTTTACAAGTATTTGAGTCTAAAATAAGAAATACATTTTTGATTCATTGCTGTGTTAATGCGTTTTCTGTTTCATTATCCTTTGGAACTTATAGCATATTTAAATTTTTTACATACTTCGAATATATTATAAAATTTAAGATAACATATCTCTAATCATTTATATATCGGACTATCTATGCATTCTAATGTTCTTTCTTAGGTGATGGACGCCCTTCAAAATATTCTAATAAGACCTAGCATTTTCTATTTTTTCAATCGTTGTTTTATATTTTTTTTTCATTAAAATTAAAAATACGCCGTTTCAGGCTACTACAACATTTACTAGACAAACGCTCTAAGCTCCCTATTAATTACAAAAGACTCATATACATGACATCCATTAGACCCATCTGGACTTACGGACTATAGCTTCGGGGCTCAACTAAACCATCGAATTCCTCTCGTATTCAATCCTTACAATCCAAATTCCTTCGTAAAATCCTCAATGCTCCTTACTTTGTTACGAAGAAAGTAATCCATAATGACCTTAAGTTCCCGTTCGCTTGCTGATTTGGCCCGAATCCGATATCAATCTTTTCATGAAAAACTTCATTTTCACTCAAATCTACCAGTTTCAAACTTTGCAATCTCTTTAATTCCTGATAATCCTCCGAGGCGCCTGAAAAGAAGATGGCCTCGTGACCTTCTAAGCTGAACTTTTTATTTGAGTACTACCACTGTGTAGTCTACTTGCCTTTGTCTCTGGACATGATTTATCCTTCAATATATTTACTTGATGTATTCTGTATACAGTTGTAAATTTCAATTAATAGATTTAAAAAAAATATATCTTGGCCATTTTAATTTTTATCTAATATGTCGCATACTCTTTTAGAGATTCTGCTTGAGCCCTTGCTCAGTAGATGCCCATATAACTGAATTCTTTGTGTTTCTTATATTCTTTTATTTTTGTTTTTTTGTTGCAATATCACTTTAATTTATTTTTTTTCATTTTTTCCCGTATTTTTGCTTGCTTTTCTGCGCCCGAAAGCGCCTATTTTTTCTTTATGCCCTTTTTTGAAGGAGTATTTTTAACTTCCTTTTTAACAAGGTCATTCAATGCCAACCGGAAAGACCATGAGCACTTCAGTAGTCAATGCTCTTCAATTCTATCTTTCATTTTTTTTTTTTATTGATGGGAATAAAGATTACGCATTCACTCATTTTCGAAAACATGAAGTTATTTCCTTCATGTTGTTTGTTTGTTCATTTAACGTCACTTTATGCTGCTATGGCTAATCGGACGATGCTACAGTGGGAGCTCTAAATTTTGCCTATCCAGGTTTAATTAGGATAGGGATTTTTAACGAGTACCTGACATCGTACAGGCTCGGGACCCCCGTTTAACGTCCCTTCCGAAGGACGGCGTAACTAAGGATTTTTTACTCCCTTAAAAAAATCCTAGGGCCACCTGCCGGGCTACGAACCCGCGATCTTGGGTTTAGTAGTTTGTTACGCTAACCACTAGACCACAGGTCGTCCTTCATGTTATATTATTGTAGGCTATGAAATTGATCGTATTACAGTTTATTCTCGATATAATTCTATATTTTTTTTTTATTTACTTATTTGATTTCCAAAATTAATGATGCCACTTATAGATCCTGAAGTCAGCTTAGCGCGGTCGACAAGGCAGGAGAGCTGGGGACAACAACCCCCCCCCCCGATACCCAACTCCTACCCAACATGCCCAATCCCCCCTCCTGTACCCAACTACCCCCCTCACCCAGATCCAGACCCCATCCTACACCCTCCCCCACCCCCTCGACATGGGCAACCAGATCACGTCGGCATCCACTCCCCTGCCCAAATTACCTATTTGTACCTTCCTCCTATTTCTTACATGTATACACGTCCCCGTCTCTTCCAGGATCTCTTTCCTTCTTCCCTGACAGAATTTATGTCCGCGTTTTGCGGATTTATTTTTTCCAAAAAAAAAAAAAAAAAAAAAAAAAAAAAAAAAAAAAAAAAAAAAAAAAAAAAAAAAAAAAAAAAAAAAAAAAAAATTGTCCGCATTTTATTCAGAATTAATTATTGAATATACAGAAACTTTTATATTATTATTGAATTTAATATAATAAGTAAATTTGCTGAGTGATACATAATGACATGATGTAATGACAAGTAGAGAAACTACCCACTGGTAGTAATCAAATCGCATGTTCAACTAAGAAGGTCACGTGGCCATCTTCTTCTCAGACGCCTCGGAGGATTATCGGGAATTGAAGAGGAAGCTAGGTTTGAAACTAGAGGGTTTGAATGGAAATGAAGTTTGTTATGAAAGGATAGATAGCTAGTGCGGGCCAAATCAGCAACAAATGGGACATTAAGGTCGTTATGGATGATTTTATTCTTAACAAAATAAGGAGCGTTGAGGATTTTACGAAGGATTTTGGATTGGATACGAGAAGAATTAGATTGCTTAGTGGAGCCCCAAAGCTCTACTCCGTAAGTCCAAATAGGTCGTATGATGGTCATGTATACGAGTCTTTTGTAGTTAATTGGAAGCTTAGAGCGTTTGTCTAGTAAATGTTGAAGTAGCCTGAAACGTCGAGCGGTTTCTTGTCTTTTCAGTCTTGTATGAGGATTCCAGGTTAATCGTTTGTCGAGATGCAACCCCAAGTATCGGATCTGTTCTACAGGCACAAGTGGGAGATTATTAAAGGATACTGAAGGGCAGGAAGTCATTGGTTTACGACGTAAGGTAAAAGTGATTTGATGGGGTTTTTGAGAATTTATTTTAATTCTCCAGTTCTGACACCATTCTTCAAGATCAGTGATATGGGATTGGATGCTTTGGGATACAATAACTGGATTGGTGTTGACTGATAGTACACATGTATCCTCAGCATACGTAAGGATAGTATTAGGATGAGTTGGGATGTCAGCTGTTTAAACTGTATAAAGGATTGGGCCAAGGATACTAATGCGACAAAACTAGGGATTTTTTAGTCCTTTAAGACGAACACGTGATCACTAGACAGAAGTTCGCCTCTACTGAATAATGGATCTAATTTATACAGGTATAATGATTTTTATGTGACGCCTTAAGGAAAAATGCCACAAACTTCATTCAAGCACCCGCATACAGCGGTAAGACCATACGAGTCTTAACACACAGTCAGATAATAAAAAATCCCACGCAACACCGACTTTGTATATGTCATATACACATATTATATCACGAACATATATTTATGTGTATATGTATATGTTTTAATGTTAATTGGATTGTTCTGAAGTAAATATGTTTGTTATGGTTATTATGAATAATTGTTTGTTATTTAGTATATATATATATATTGTATATTGTATGTATAGAAAAAAAAGCTTAAAAACATATGTTATGGTAACTAGGAAGGTGGCCAAACGGCGGACCAAACCTCGTGCGACACTTCATTTACTTGTATTACTCAAATCGTGTAACTGTAACTTACATGTATCCTTTAGCTTAGATTGTAATACTTTTTCAATATAGTGATAGGAGGGAAAAAAATAAATTTCTAGTTTTTATCCAAGCATTTTAATTTTCAATTTAATTTGTGACTGGTTCTTTGAAATAGAATAAATTTTAAGACTGGCCTGTCAGGATTCCTTTTATGTATTCCGATTAATTCGATATTAAGGTCTATGGTTAGGTTACTGATGACTTAGTTTCAGAAAATACTTAAAATTTGTTAAATATTTTTATTTTGAAGAGAAAATATTAGCCCCCAGCCGGGATTCGAACCCGGATATCTAATGTACCTAGGACAAATCTGTTCTCTTCACCGGTCCCATATCCCCCGTGTTCTCGCAACTTTGCGATGTATACACGAGGAAGAATGTTCATTGAACATTACTTTTAATTTTAGGATCTTTTTGATATATGTCATATATATTATTTATAATTTTTTAATCATTGCTTTAATTTTTAAATATTTGTATTTTTAAGCGGAAATAAGGGAGGGAAAATAAAGGGTAGGGAGCGACCCCGGTGGCTCACATGGTTAGAGCGTTGCCACGGTGAGGAGGAGATCCGGGTTCGAATCCCGGCTGGGGGCAAATCATTTCTCTTCAAAATAAAAATATTTAAAAATTAAATCAATGATTAAAAAATTATAATAAAATAAAAGCTGTTAGTGCGAATTTTTGTCCCAGGTTTCCTCAAGCATCCCCCACACCTCGATTGTATGAGGCCCGTCAGGCCTACTGGAGGCAACTTACAACGACCGGTCGTAGGGATGTAGATTTTTCAGCAATTGCCTTTTGGTTTCCCGTAATATTCATTGCTTCCCAAAGGATTGGTCCAGGAGCAGACTGCTACGGGGGAATTAATACATGCCCTAACTGCCATATTCTATGGATTTGTTTTTTTCTAGAATAAGTCTCTGGGAAGGACTCTCAAACTGGGACTGTTTATAGAATTAATTTATATCAACTATGTCAAATGTATGTATGGATGTTTACTAATTCCTCTCTCTTGGACTTATCTCGTTTCCATTTTGCCATCATACTATTGAGCTCGTATTTTTTTTTTTTTTTTAATTCCAACTTATTTATAATAGATTAATGACTTTTTGAGCTTTCTTTACTTCATTGAATGTTTTTTTTTCATTTACAGAATCATTGAGAGAGTACTTCTGCAAGTACGGGGAGATCACGGAAGTGATGGTCATGAAGGACCCGACGACGAGACGATCCAGGTGAGTACTTGCATCTAGACTCTTAACCCTTCAGTTCACATCCTCTCATCCTATGCTCATTGTTTACTGTTTTTTTATATGTTTTTATTTTTATAATTTTTTTTAGTATTAGTTTTTTATTATTTTTTGTCTTGAAGTTAACTCAATTATATACTTTAAAAAAAAAAAAAGAATAGTCTTGGAAAGATTTTAAAAAAACAATTTTTTTTTACCGTTAACCAGCGCCTTGGTTACGTCCCTAGAACGTTTTTAAAAATTATTTATTTTATAGTTATTATTAAAATTATAGATTCATCATTTAATGTTTACGGTTTGAGATTAGAACTTGATTTGATAAAATTACGCAATTTATGATACAATCAGATCTTTATAACCTAATCGGTTATTTGAATTTTTTAAACTTGTAATATTTATCATGCTAGTGTTGAAAATATGTAGCATGGTTAGTAAGGCTACAGTTAACCGCTTTAGCGAATATTTATAAAAAAAAAACAAAAAAAAAAACGGTATTTGTAGAGAAAAAGAAAACTGTACCTCGACAAACCCATGGATAGTCTTGGGTTTGTATGGTACTGACTATACTGTTTTAGGCCAACGGTAATTTGCCAGAGATCACACTAAACCGTCAGGATCATTCCCACATAAAATGGTTGAGTACTGGGTAGGTTTTGCAGAACCCAACTGAGTCAACCTAAGGCTGAAAAATGCTTAAATAATCAATATGCTAGATTCGAAATTAGGAGCTATAGATAAATGTTGCCTAATTATTATAATACATGAATGAATCGCCAGTAATAAAGATGTTTTTGGTAAATTAAAGATTCATTCAAGTATGAACTCGTACTTCGATAATCGACACTTTACTATCGACTTAGGAGATGAAATCGATATCAGAGCTGACAGTCGAAGCTATAAACATAATGGCCTAGCGCTTTGACCATATCGAGTTTTCTCTACTGAATAGAATGAACCGCTTAAAAAGAAGGAAATCGGATATTTTTCAACAAGAGAGCTCTGAGTGCTTTATCCTAAAGCATATTTTTGCATCCATTGCTGGTGTCTGCTTTATTTCCTAATGTAGAGATTATTATTATTCTTCAACTAAGCATAAGAAATTATGTATATGTAAATTGGATTGTACTTAAGTAAATATGTTTTTTATGGTTATTTATATATATATATATATATATATATATATATATATATATATATATATATATATATATATATATTGGTTTCTACTTATCTTGACTGTTGTAGAAATATATTGTTTATGGTTCTCGAGTTTAGTCAGTTATTTCAACTTCTTAGGCGACGTTTCGAGACTAGGTTAGTCTCATATTCATGCCCTGACAGTGAAAAAATGATCTTTTAGTGAAAACATTAAATAGCAGACTAAAATTAATGTAAAATGTCACGTGTAAGTATAATAGGATAGGGTGTACTTACAAGTTCCAAAGAATTGATCAATTTATCATTAATCAATTACTTCGCAATATATCATAGAATGTTTATATTGCATTAGCTATGATCAACGAATAAGTAATCGATTTTTAGGAACAGCAGTTTTATTTAATTGGTGAATCATATTAGACTATTTATTATTATATCACCAAGAATTAATTAAATTTATTATATCAACAATTAAATAAAACTGCTGTTCCTAAAAATCGATTACTTATTCGTTGATCATAGCTAATGCAATATAAACACTTTATGAAATATTGCGAAGTAAGTGATTAATGATAAATTGATCAATTCTTTGGAACTTGTAAGTACACCCTATCCTATTATACTTACACGTGACATTTTACATTAATTTTAGTGTGCTATTTAATGTTTTCACTAAAAGATCATTTTTTCACTGTCAGGGCATGAATATGAGACTAACCTAGTCTCGAAACGTCGCCTAAGAAGTTGAAATAACTGACTGAAACTCGAGAACCATAAACAATATATATATATATATATATATATATATATATATATATATATATATATATATATATATATATATATATATATAAATGAATCGCAAAATGTGTTGCTAAGCGCAAAACTCAATAACGTCTTGATGAATTGGGCTAAATTTTTTTTCATTATTTTTGTTGAGACCCAAAGAATGTTCTTATGGACAGAAAAAACGTAAAAATGGCGAGGGAAATAATAAAAACAACACTTTTCTTTTGCCATACAAACCACTCTGTACCAGCATTCAAATATTTGACGTCAATCAAAGCAAAACAAAGGCGCATTAGCTCATAGTAAAAGTTTATTACGGTTTGCGTGTCATTATCTATATAAATAAAAATGAATCGTATGAGCATAGCATAGCATTACTATTATTACGCTTTCGAAAGCATATGAAACAATTATTGATTATATGATTATCATGGGTATATTGATTTTAATTGCTCTTCAACTTAATTACTACACAGTTGAATTATTAGATAAGATGATAACGTTTTCGCAAATTATATAAACGGCTAAAAAATAATATAATATTACAATTTATTATTTTTATTGTTATTATTTTTAAATACCGATCCTATATATCCCCGTGTTCTCGCAATTGCCTGACTTGGATACGATCCCTGGTAGCTCAGTTGTTTAGAGCACTTAAACGGAGATGCAGACGACCCAGGCTCGAATCTCGGCCAAGAGAAATCTTTTCTCTTCAAAAAAAAATATTTAAAAATAATAACAAGTAATAAAAATAATAAATTGTAAATGATATATTGACGTAAGTCAACAAGATCCTAATGAAAGTAATGTTCAACGAACATTCTTCCCCGTGTATAAATCGCAAAAATTGCGAGAATACGGGGATATAGGATCGGTGAAGAGAATGGGTTTGCCTGACTTGGATATGACCCCTGGTAGCGCAGTGGTTTAGAGAGAGATACGCAGACGACCCGGGTTCGAATCCCGGCCAAGGGAAATCTTTTCTCTTCAAAACAAAAATATTTATAATATAATATTAGAATGAAAACCGGAGGAATGTACAATTTAAGTTCTGTTTTTTAAATTCTGTATTACTCTGCTCTAACACCCCTTTCCCTCTCTCTCTCTCTCTCTCTCTCTCTCTCTCTCTCTCTCTCTCTCTGAAATATATATGATTCGGAAATAACAAATAAAGAGGAAGATTGATATAGAAAACAAAGGAATATATATTTATATTTATGGATTATATAAAGAGTAGAGAGATAAGAAGAGAAGAAAAGTTTTGAAAAGAAAGAAAGGAAGAAGAAAGCACTCGTATCAATAGGTGATAGAAGTGCGCTCGGCTAACAGCACCTGCTCCCGCGGGATATTTAAATGAAATACGGGTTTTCTCCTTTTGATCAATTGCCTCGCCCTGAAATGTAACTGGAATTACACTCAACAAACATCTCTCCCCTTACCGTTTGTTATATCTCCCAAAACATCTTTGCTGATATAAATGGATCTGCTGAAAACTTTTTTGTTTCGATTTCGATTAATCTCATAAAAACAGTATAAATTTATTAATATATCAAATAAGAATCATAAAGTCTCAAAAAAGGCATTAAAAAAAACCAAAAAACTAGTACAAGTCTCGGGTACAACAGTTGTGCAGGTGATCTGTCCGAGATCAACCTCATTGGCGTTTTCGTCTCCAAATAAGGGTATCCACTTTATATATAAGATGCTGGATGAGCTCTTGGAGGGTTGACAGATCATCAGCTGTTAGCAAATTAAATAATTTATCTACCACAGCCGGATTTGAACCATCAATCTACACACTTTGCTACTCCGCTCCCTAAAAAAAAAAAAAGAACACGAAAAAGTAAAAAAGATCGATATTTCCTCAATTCGTGTATAGTCAGGGCTTACGTATATATATATATATATATATATATATATATATATATATATATATATATATATATATATATATATATATATATATATATATAAAGAGTTCGTTATGACTGGAAAGACCATCGCAGAGCCAAAACGGCATAAGCTACAGACTTCAAATTCGGACAGTAGGTACATTTTATAGGGCCAACGTGCACAAAGAAAGGATTTTTGAAAATTCGTCTCCTAAGAGGGTGAAAAGGGAGACAAACCTTTATATTTAGACTGTAATAATAAATGAAAAAAAAAGTAATTTTTAAATCGAGCTCCATGAAATTATTTTAGCTTCTACATTAAAAAAAAGAAATATGTGTTTTTTTTATTTTTTTGAAAATCGACCCCTAAAAATACGGGAAATCGTAACATTTAAGTTAGAGATGTGAAAATAAGTACGCAGCCTTTACGTTTTTACATAATAATAATTGTATTCAACATTTTGGAAAATCAACCCCTAGATATTCCAGTTTTGGATATTTC
Source organism: Troilus luridus (assembly GCA_964056705.1). Taxonomy (NCBI): domain Eukaryota; kingdom Metazoa; phylum Arthropoda; class Insecta; order Hemiptera; family Pentatomidae; genus Troilus; species Troilus luridus. The sequence goes on along the minus strand of OZ057415.1, from coordinate 110,308,515 downwards.
ATGGTGGATTTCAATAGAAAACTTATCGATAGCTCTGTAATTATGACATTTAATATTCAATAGGACAGTTTATTAAAATCTATCAACAAAGGGATAAGCATTGTTATGCTGGCTGAATTCACAAATGCTTTAAGTCATTGTTTGTAATTTGGAGTTCATTTATGATATTCATTCTCCGTTTCAAAATTCAAAATCAACTCAACATAAATTTCTATTTGAAATCAACGTGGACGAAGTCGCGGGCAAAAGCTAGTATGTAATATTTATACCACTCGAATATTAAAAAGTAATCTCCTTAATAACAAATAAAGCTCTTTTTTTTTTTTTTAATTTTTATAATTTATAATTAAAATTTTCATTGAAATTTACAACTGTATTATTCCAAGACAATAAGTAAATTTTATGAATGGTACATAGAGTAAAACTCAATATATGTATATATATATATATACAACTGTGACCGGTGTCCAGGAGTGAGCAGTGGACTACCTGTTTTGCCCCGGAGATCTGACCGTATTCGCTCATTGTGTGCAGCGCTATCGTTATTGTGCGATATAAAACCGACTTGAATTCGGTACGAACTTCATGATTATTATTGTCTAATTATGAATATCCACTTTATTGAGGCTGGTTGTTGCCCTCGAGAGCCTCCAAATCCCACCGAGTCGATCCACAGCTGTGAGCAGTATAAATAATTTGACAGACATTTTTTTTAACAATTTTCTAATAATTCGCTGCGTTTTTATGAAATTAATTTGAGTAAGGAAATATAGTTAATTTATGTAGGAAAGAAATTCGTTGACTGTAGGTACTATAATAGGATGTAATTAGTTGGGGGTGCAGTCAAGAAAACACTGCAAAATAAGTGAAACTATTGTATTTTAAGTGCCGACGTTTCGACCTACTGTGTAGGTCATCTTCAGGGCCAATAGGAGTGGCTGCTCGGTGCAGAAGGTAACTGACAAAAATTTTTTTTTGTTTTTCTTGCCAGTTACCTTCTGCACCGAGCAGCCACTCCTATTGGCCCTGAAGATGACCTACACAGTAGGTCGAAACGTCGGCACATAAAATACAATAGTTTCACTTATTTTGCTGTGTTTTCTTGACTGCACCCCCAACTAATTACATCCTATTATAGTTAATTTATTATTAGAAGAAGGAAATGGTGCTGGTGGGGGTCATAAAAAATTCTCTTAAACAAGGAGAACAATTTCTTTTGAAGCCAACGTCTTCTTCAGTGCTTATAATGGGCTCAAGTGTTAAAACATGACTACAAAACGATGATTTATTGTTGTTTGATTGATTATTTTTGACCCCACTATAGGCCTTGAAAAAGACCTGCAGTGTGGGTCGAAACGTCGGCTTTAAGATGAATTGTTCTCCTTATTAACTTCCTGTACACGAGATAAATTAATATTATACAAGATAAATTTATTTCCATTTTATAAAAATATTATAAATTTAAAAAAATGAATTATTGGATTAAAATCATAGTAATTAAGGAACATGGTCCTAGAATGTGGCTTTTCCTTTAATGAAAATTACATTGTTCCATTTTAGTTCCAGCAAACTGCCCTTATCCGACGGATAGAAGCTATTAAGGACTTTGACTTGGGAGGAGAGGAAGGAACGTCATAAAAATTAATAAAAAAAAAAAATATGGAATAATTATCTGGAACGATTCGGGTGACTTACGGGAATTGGCGGAGAAGGTGTAATTAGTTGTTGATAAAATATTACTAGATATAAAAAAAAGTTGTTGCTGGTGAAGCGAATCGAGCTAACTGCCTTCCCTCGGGTACCTTCTCTGTATTAAAATTTATTGCTAGCTCCCTTCCCTCTACTCTGTCTACTTGTAATTTATTTTATTAGGTTTTATTATTCAGAAAATATGTGTTATTCAATAATTGGATAATTTTAATATTTATTATTCAATTGTATAAATATTTGAGTGGATACTTAAGATTGATTGAAAAAATTAAAATAATTTGATCTATGACCAAATGTATTGGTAATGGAAGTCAATTTTCATTGAATTTTCTGAGCGAATTTCTGACGTTTCACTGGTCATATTGCAAGCTTTCTCAGTGCTTAATCTGAGAATGAAAAGGTTCTTCTCTACTTCGGTATTTATAGCTTGCGGAGCCTATTCTTACAGTGATTGGTTTGTCTTTCCTTTCAGGTTTCTTGGTCTCTCTTTCGTCATTGGTATGTTTGGGAGCTACGATTTTCTTAATTTATAACCTTCTCTGTTAAAATGTTTGCGGGGTCTTTATTATTTCAATTACTTCTAACATATTTCTGTCGTAGTATTATTAATTTTGTCAAACTCATTAGCATGGTTTGTATTAAGAAAATATTGTGAATTTGATCTGCCAATGATTATGAATTGCTATCCGTCTTAGCAAATATGTGACAAGAGGTGTGACTTGTCCTTATTTTGAACTTCTTTGAACTTTGGTCATTTTCTCTGCAGTGCCCTTGACATTGAGTATCAACGCTGTTTTTATATCTTCATTGTCTTTTCATCATGTTGATCTGTTATTTAGGCTTGGTTATCATTCTCCATTTTATGCTTTTAATTTAAAAAATACGACGGCTGTTTAGCACGCTGGCTGTTAAAATGACTCTATTATTATATATATTTTTTCTATTGTGATATTTGGCACTGTTCTGTTGGACTTCAAAGAGCAAGAGTTAGTTAATATTTGAATGAAGCTAATTTTAGTTTCAGTGTCTCTTAGAAGGATTTAGAAACTAATCATATATTTGTCACATCTATTCATTCTGAGGTACAATTTAAACGTTTGATTAATGAACGTTATATTTAAGTCTGTACTAAATTATATTAAAAAACAAAACAATAACAATCCATATAGTAATATGGAACAAAAGGCAAATAACTAATTATAATAATATAAGATCAAAGGAATTTTTAGCCCTAGGAATATATATATATATATCATTATCATTTTTAATTTTCAATGATTTAGATTAACAGATGGAACACCTGTTGGCAACCAGACGACTATAATACTCTCGAATTAGCGGAACCTTAATATTGTATAATTTTTTATGAAATGGAAACTTTCCAAAACGAAGCTCTATTATGTCTGGGACTATAATATTAACTGAATAGAAATAGTCAGACGTATAATTCAGATACTATTCTTGTACAAGATATATTGTACATATCTATCCGAAAGGCGTACTGTTCAAACGTTTAAAAAAATATATTGAAATATCTGATGCCAACACGCGCATAGTTTTCACCTTACCTATTTAAAATGTCTCTACAATTACCTATGAGTGAGCATAAAACTGTAAGATTTGATATTTTAAATATAAATTTTAAAACTTTTTTAGTTAATAGCAAGAAAAAATTAAATCGTTTTTATGAATGTATATATTTTTAATGAGGAATGAAATAAGTTAATTAATAAAATACTATCTATTAAATGGAATCGTTAACCCAAACCATTCTCAAACCTCGCTTCTCATTCTCAAACCTATTCGAACGAAAAAAAATTAAATCTAAATCCGTCCAACGATTCAGGTGATGAGTGACATACACCACACGAACAAAATAATTATATTTACATTACTTTGAATTTGGCCATCTCTGGATCGCGTGTATCTTAAGACATATGGTGTTTTATTTTTCTTCCCAGTACTTCTTAATTCTTTTTCCAACTGCTCGTCTCTGATCACCCGTCTACACTCTCTTCGGTCGAGGATTAGGCTTGTCTTTTTCGTAGGTTGTGTTTTCTTTCCGTAGCCTGAAGCGGTTCCTGTCACGTATTATTTCTTCTGTAATACACATTTTGTTGGCATCTTCCTTCAATGCTTCTATCCATCCTACTGATTACTTCAGTTTATTAACGTAATTAAATATATTCTTTGTAATCCGTGTTTCTTCCATTCTTTTTAAATGTCCATACAGTTTTAAATATTTCTTCTCCATTGTATCTGTGATTTTTTTCCCACAAGTTTGTATACAAAACTTCATTTCTCATTTTAATCCACATATCACTCTTTCTCTAGGAGCGGAGTGGCTCAGTGGTAGAGCACTGAGTTACCATGCCGGAAATTCTGGTTCAAATCCCGCTGTAGGCCATGACTTTTATTTAGTCTGTTTGCGGTGGGAGATGGATCATATAGGATCTAGGACCCTCCTGGAGCACACCCAGCCTCTATAAAATATTATAGTGTGACCTAGGAAAGTCACCTCCTTACAGAACCGTTGTCCATGGAACATTACATTCTCTACCATGTACTGAACCCCAGATCGTTCACGGGTTGTAGTGACACAGATTATCTTTTTTACTATTTGTTTTGCTATCCAGTCCGTTGGCTTGGAACCATTTCCTGAGTATTTAAATTTATCAAATATATATATATATATATTGTGTTATGGTTCTTGAGTTTCACTCAGTTATTTAAACTTCTTTAGGCGACGTTTCGAGACTAGGTTAGTCTCATACTCATGCCCTAACAGTAAAAAAATGAGATTTTAGTAAAAACATTAAATAGCAGACTAAAATGAATATAAAATGACACGTGTAAGTTGTAATTAGATAGGGTGTACTTACAAGTTCCAAAGAATTGATCATTTAATCATCAATCAGTTACTTCGCAATATATCATAGAATGTATATATTGCAATAGCTATGATCAGCGAATAAGTGATCTGTTTGTTGTTCCTAAAAACAGATTACTATATGAAGAGTACCGAAATATAGATGAGACTCACCTAGTCTCGAAACGTCGCTTAAAGAAGTTAAAAGAACTGACTGAAACTCAAGAACCAAAACATAATATTTCCATAACAGTCAAGATAAGTAGAAACCAAGATACATATATATATATTAAATTGGATCCGATGTTTTGATCATTTAAATAATCCAAGTGGAGAGAAGCTATGTTTGTAACAGATCGTATAATCCTGGAAGGAGTGAGCGATGGGAAGACAGAGGCGAACATCTGTTGCGGGCGATTGTGGAACTATATTTATCGCTGTCGTGACAGTCTACACAAAGCATAAACCGGGATGAGCTCTCTTGCCACCTGCCAAAGATCTCTAGAGGGCGAGGGGTGGAGGGGGGGGGGGGTTGTCATGCCAGTGGCTTGCCAGCATTTATTTGTCACGTCTTCCTCCGCTGGCTTTCATAATTGTAAAACTTATAACACAGACGTATTATAGTGTTTTGTCTTATTTTACATTCTGTCAGACGATTTTATGTATCTGCTCATTATGCCAAGATTATTCATTTATTTTAAAGATAGTAAAACTCATTAAACAGACAGGTCAGGTTTAGATGAGTTATTAAAGGTTCAGTGTTTAGGAGGTCCTGGGTTCAAATACGACTGTGACCTGAATACGAATACAGTTTGTAGAAAATAAATCAATTCATTCCTAAAATACCATTTATGGTTTCGACCCTGTGATGAAATCCATTCCCAACCTTTCGCTAGACATTTGCTAGCTTCCACAGGGCTGAAACTGACAGAAAATGTTCTTATATATTTCGGTATTTATACCAGCTCAAGTCCGGGAGTGGAGACTATTCTTCTAGTGATATGATTGGCTGTGCTTCAACCGGGTGGCTTCTGATTGGTTCAGGTTTTCTGGTACCTTCATTACTATAATTTTCCTAATTTTTATCCACGTTCTCTGTTCTAATTAAATTGTCGGGATTCTTCACTATTTCGACTGATTATAATATCTTTCTGTTTTGTCAAACTGAATAGTATGATTATTAATATATTATTAAATGCTGCTTACTTGCTACCAATTTTTCGGTATGGCCGAAGTACTCCTGCCCATAGGAGCATGGAATGTTGTAGATCCATGGCGTCTTGAGAGTTAAGTCATATTTTACACTTCGCAGAACCTTCTTGTCAGTCCTCATTTTGAATTTATTGAAAATTTTTGGATATTTTCTCCGCTCCTTGACTCTATGGTTTGTAGTGGTTGTACTGACGTATTTTCTTCTTCTTCTTATCCCCCCCCCGATGAGGCCAGCTGAGGACCACGTGCCAATTTCAATTCTTCCCACTTGGCTGTTTACTCGTCCCTCCCTTACAATATTCCTTCATCCTTTCACTATGGTGTTTCTTTCTGTCTTCACACCCTAGGTTTCCCCCTCACTATTCCCTGGAATCCTTCCATACTCAAGATCTTCTTTTTAAAGATCTCTCTGTCCATATTGTCGTCTTCCCTTATATTGTTTCTTTCCAAATCCCTCTTTACCTCCCGAACCCGGCTAATTGTACTTGAATATCCTTTTTGTCAATCTCGAATCATCCATTCTGAAAACATGTCCAAAAAATAATAGTCTCCTTTTTCTTATCGTTTCTGTTATTTTTTCTACGTTCCTGTATATTTCATCATTTTTTTTAAAAAATTTATTTATTGATATTTACAACTGTATAAAAAAAAAAATACATCCAGTAAATAGGCTATGTGATACAAAATGACACGAGTAATGGTAAGTAGAGAAACTACCCACTGGTAGTACTCTAATCACTAATTCAACTAAGAAGGTCACGTGGCCATCTTCTTTTCAGACGCCTCGGAGGATTATCGGGAATCGAAGAGGAAGCTAGGTTTGAAACTAGAGGGCTTGAGTGGGAATGAAGTTTGTTATGAAAGGAAAGATATCGGGTTCGGGCCAAATCAGCAACAAATGGGACATTAAGGTCGTTATGGATGACGGTATTTTTAACAAAATAAGGAGCGTTGAGGATTTTACGAAGGATTTTGGACTGTAGGGATTGGATACGACAGGAATTCGATGGCTTAGTGGAGCCCCGAAGCTCTACTCTGTAAGTCCAAATATGTCTTATGATGGTCATGTAGATGAGTCTTTTGTAGTTAATTGGGAGGTTAGAGCGTTTGTCTAGTAAGTGTTGAAGTAGCCTGAAACGTCGAGCGGTTTCTTGTCTTTTCAGTCTAGTATGAGGATTCCAGGTTAATCGTTTCTCGAGGTGCAACCCTAAGTATCGGATCTGTTCTACCTGCACCAGTGGGATATTATTAAAGGATACTGAAGGGCAGGAGTCATTGGTTTACGACGTAAGGTAAAAGGTAAGGTAAAAGTGATTTGATGGGATTTTTGAGAATTTATTTTAATTCTCCAGTTTTGACACCATTCTTCAAGATCAGTGATATGGGATTGGAGGCTTTGGGATGCAATAACTGGATTGGTGTTGACTGATAATACACATGTATCATCAGCATACGTGGTAAGGATAGTATTAGGATGAGTTGGGATGTCAGCTGTATAAAGGATTGCGCCAAGGATACTACCTTGAGGAATTTCATCATTAGATCTCAATTCCCACACATCTGTGGTTTTCACTGGGCCTAGAATTTTTCTCATTATTCTTCTTTCAAGTAATTCAAGTTTACCTACCCTATAATTTAATACTAAGCATTTAATACTGACTTATTTTATTTATTTATTTGACGAAGGAGATAGGCTAAGCTGCGTTGGGTTAGCAGCGATTGATGTTATGGATCAACGGAGTGATGTATGGATGGGTTAGGATCGAACCTTCGAGTTTTCCGAGTTAATATAAAGATATGTATAACATGTATAAAGATATGGTAAGGACGCGGAGTGATAGATCTAAGGAAGGCTTTTCACGAGCCTAAACTCATCTTCTGATATTTCCATAGAAGACAAACCGCAATATTAAATAATATAAATCAAACCTGGGCATTATGCCATTATTGCCTTCCTGCCTCACGAGACGTGCAGTAATACGAATCATTTTTCATCCTCTGATGGCTTCTGCTATGGCAACTATGGAATCTGTCAGTCGGGATATAATATCATAAGCAGGGAGATTCTCTTAGGTAGTTCTGGACGTTTGTCATTCCCAGGCTCGCAGGACGAAGGAAGAAGAGGATGGAGGGTTTTAATAAAACTGTCTATGTTGGAGTATCGGGCGGTCCTAGGATGACAGCTATGTCACATCCTTCTCTCATATTCCTCCGCAGGGTGTCCTTACGATCCTTCGCACTGTCTTTCTTAGGCAACATATACAAGATGATGAAAGATTTTCGAGAGTAAGAAAGGGATTTGTTGACCCTCCTGGTGAGTATACAGTCTCTATGAAGGGGGTACCCTTTATAAATAAAACCATATGATGTTGGTATAGTATTATTTAATTTTGAAGAGAAAAGATATGCCCCCAGGCGGGATTCGATAGAACACCCAGCATCTATAAAGTGGGTACCCTTAACTGGGGGAAAGTCCTTGAGATTAAGGACTAATCAACAGTACAGGTTCTTCCAGGTCCTGATCCTAAGATCTTAGATGGGTTAAGTCGAACAGATTTTTTTATATTTAAAAAAAATATATATATATTGCTCAGCTGAAGGCCCCTGGTTGAAATCAGTCATGGCAGATCATTTAAAAAAAAAAATAACATCTCTAATATAATTTGTTACAATTGACACAAGTAATATGCTGTACCAAACAAACCAGTCTCAAACTTCAAAAACTTGGGCAAATTTAAATGTATCTGTAGAGAATCACATATATAAAGAAAGAAAAAAATATAAACAAAATAACATTAAACAGAGAGAGAAAAAAAAATATAATCAAAATAAACAAAAATTGTTCTTAATTTTCTTAATAAAACATTCGTAATAACTTATATTCATATATATAAACAATCACAATAAAATAAAATAAATTGGTTTCCTACAATAATAAATGCTGTGTTCTTTTATGTACGTACCGCTTTGTACAATTTTTGTGTAGTTCCCAATATTTTTTATAATGGGATTTTTATCGTGTTTAGACTTAAAAAAGAATTTTTTGCATAACTTATTGATGAATACATTAATATTTTGTTTAGGAATATTTGAAGGTTTTTTATAATTTGTTTTCGACATATAACTAAATGTTGGGCATGCATATTTCAGTCTCTAAAAGTGGGTACCATTAATTAGGAGAAAACCTGGTGGTTGAACTTAATCTTGGCCAAACCAGCTCCTTTCAGAATCCTAAAAAAACCAAAAAAAAAAAACCTACTTTTCTCGGTAAATAACTGGACTAAATAGACTATAATTACTGATTCTAGTATACTGTAAAACATCTGAATTAATAATAATTATTTGTTATTATTCATATCTGATAGTATTTTTTTAGCTTTTATATTTAACTGTTTAAAAAACTATGTCAACATTAGTAACTATTTAAATTTAAATAAATTTGTAGACGCGTCGTGTCTGATTTTCTCCTGAGATGTCTGTGTTCTGGATATCTATTTTCAGACTTTGCCTTGGTTATTTACCCCCCCCCCCCATATTCTTTCCTATTTTCCGGGTAGAAAATCTAGGAGAGGAAAGTGCGAGGTAAATAAGATTGTAGACGGAAAAGCCTGGAAAAGGTAAAGCGATAGTCGGGACAGGGGGGCAAGGGGGCGGGGGGGGGGACAGGGGACACCGGATGGTGAATACTTTAGAACCGCCCTCAATTTTTCACCTTCATTCCCTCCTCATACCTGCTACCTTCTACTTTCTACATTCTACGTTCAACATTCAACATTACTCGCCACTTGAAGAAACTATAAAATTATATTACTGGAATGCTATTGAAAAAATAAAAAAAATAGTGGAAAATGGCTTACTATTCAATGTTTCACCGAGTTATACAGTCAATTTTTTACTGATCATACAGTCATACAAAAAAAAAACAAAAACTGGCATCAATGCAAATCAAATGTATCTTTCATCTACAGTCGAAATCATACTAAACATTTATTATTTGTAACCTCACTGCAAGATTTCCATCAAATATTAAGGTACACATAAGAACACCTGGTCAAGATATATTAAAACAGCTGATCAAACCAAACCAGCATGTCATTATTGATGCTTTTCATATTTATTCTGTTCTGTATAAGTTCTGCTAATAGCTTAGCTGGCAAAACATTGGCTGTGTAGTAATTTAGATTATTTAATATTTAATTAAGGACCCCAATGGTAGCAAGAACCAGATGTCTCTATGGCCTAGAAAAAGCTCTCCGATACAAGAGTCTTTCCAGGAAGGCAAAGCTTTTGTTATGCAAAAAAATAATTCGGTCTGTAGTAGTGTACAGCAGTGTGAGACGTGGACTCTGGCCAAGGAAAACAGAAGGTATCTTCTGGTTTTGGAGAGAAGAGTACTGAGAAAAATCTTTTGTACATGTCAAAGAAGAGCCACAGGTGGGGAGAACCAGAAACAGTACCGAATTATTTGGTTTCTATGGTGAGACTGATGTCCACTGTGGTATTAAGAAGTGGTTAGGGAACGTGGAAAGAATGGAGTCCTACAGGTTGCCTTAAATTATGTTGAATTGTACACCGGGACGAAAAAGAAAACGCGACGTCTTTGGAAGGATATGGGAAAGAAATTGGAGAAGCCTCGCTGGAGACCGCGAGAAATGGAGAGGAATAGTGGGAAATGGCCAGGACCTGCATGGACAGTAGTGAATATGTAATTAATCAAAAGTTCGACTCATACGAAGATATTTGCTAAGGTAAAACGTGCACTTTAAAAACAAAAAAATGAAAATTTGTCATTTTCGCACCCGATTGTTATATAAGATTACGTGTTATTAAAAAATTAAAAAATGACTGCGTTGTGTAAGATACATCTAAATATAATGCACGTTTTTTCAAATATCTTACATTATTATTTTTTTATTTAATCTACTCCTCTTCTACCGCCAACGGTGTGAGGATCTCTCCTGTAGAGCCTAACCCATGACTGTCTCTCCTGTACCAATCTTCTTCTCCTTCCCCATTCCAAACCTCTTCTGTCAAAGGCCTCCTGGATTGCGCCTTCCCAAGTCTTCCTTGGTCTTCCCTTCGGTCTTGTACCTTCCACCTTCGTCTCATATACAGCCCTTGCCACACTGTTTTCTGCCATTCTGGAAACGTGGCCGAACCATCTCAGCTGATGCTCCTCGATGATATCCTCCGCTGGCCGAAGCCCCGCACATTGGACAGCATTGTTATGTTTCGCACTCGGTCTCTTCTGCTCTTCCCTTCCATTCTTCTTATATAACGCATCTCCATAGCTTGGATTTGGCTCTTGTGCTTTTTAGCCAGAGTCCAAGATTCACTTGAATAGGTGAGAATCGGTAAGAAGGTGTTTTTATAAACTACTTTTTTTGTGTTTTTTGACACTTCTGTTTTCCCGATGAATCCTTTTTTGAGGGAATTAAAACACCTGCTGGCTGCTTTTATTCGTTCTTTTATTTCGCCATCTATCCAGCCGTATTCGTTAAGGTGTGCACCGAGATATTTAAAATCCCTTACCTGCTCTAACCTCGTGTTGTTTAGTCTTACGACTCGGTCCCCATGCTCGCTTTTTCTTCCTATTCTCATGATTTTGGTTTTCCCTGTATTAATAATATTAATTGAATTATTATTATTATTTATAATGTAAGATTAGACAGGTTATACATAGGACATACAAGTACACACCTCAAAAACCGTATTTATAACCATCAAAGCAAACTTAAATTAAAAGCAAAAACTAACACAGCACTATCAACACACTGTAAAAAAGAGTCACATACTTTCAATTTCAATAATCCAAAAAATGTTATATAAAGAAAATAATACTGTAAAGCGTAAATATATGGAGGCTCTTTTTATAAACGATAATTTGGAAAATGCAGTTAATGATAGGAAGGAGGCTGGAGATATAAGTAAATTATACTCCTCCATAATTTTAAAATTAAAAAATAAATAGACCATGGGAATTTAAGCACTTAAAAATAGGTCAGATGAAGTAAAATGACCTGACCTAAAACTTACAAATAGATTAGAAGATTAATATAAATAGGAAAATTTTTCAAATTAATACTTAGATAATTGTTTCATGTTTTTAAATTAATTTAATAATTTAACTGTTTTAAATAAATTTTTTTTAAATAAATACCATAATTGTTCTATAATAGTTTGTTTTAGTTTTTGTTTTAGAGTACATTTGTTAATATATTTATATTTATAAAAGAATTTAATTTGATCTAGTATTACAGAGATCAAAGTTTGGTTTAGTGTAATGCATATTTGTACATTTGACCATGGAAGAAGGTTAACTTCTAGGACTTTATTGTAAAATTGATTTTAGATCCTTTTTGACCTCAAGGTATCTATACTTATTGTTATTGATTATTTTTGATAAATTTTTATGGTTACTTACGTGGTTATTAAGGTTATTAAGTGTACTTTTATAAATTTTTGCAGTGATGTTTTTACTTATGAATTTTAATTGATTTTACGAAGAACAAGAATTGAAAATGACAAATGAATTTGTCGAAACGTATTTTTTAATCCTTCGTTAATGTTTTAACAAGATTTATCTGACTGGAATAAAGGTTTTTTGTTCATTAGTGAATTATATGATTTCAAAAGATAGTCCAGTATGTAAGAAAAAAGCTTATAAAGAAAATGAATTATTATTATTTTGGCTCTAGGGTCCTGCAATACTACAGACGACCGATCTCCGTGATCCTGCGCTATCCTCCAGTCTCGCACACCCAGCAGTTTCAGGTCCTCTTCGACATCATCTAGCCATCTGATCCGTGGCCGTCCTCTGCTTCGTTTACCATCCGGTTTTTCATTGAGCACTCCTCGCTATTCTGTGCTCCGGCAATATTCCCACATGTCCCATCCATCTCAGTCTGTCTTCCCATATAGCTCCATCAGCTACTCATTCTTTCCTCTTCTCCATACACCATTTTCTGCCACTCCGCCCTAGATTCTTCTTAATATTTTTTCCCCCCATCTGTTGACCATAAATTCTGATTTTTTGGTCAGTGGCCATGTCTCGCACCCCATACATGACTACCGATCTTACTAAGGTGTTGTACAGTCGAATTTGTATTCTTTTCGAGAATGTTTTTCACTGAAACAGTCTTTGTAGTGAGGAATAACACCTATTTCCTGCTGCTTTCTGGCTTGTATTTCACTCTATATTTTGTTATCAACTGTAACCACACTTCCCAGGTACTTGCCATTTGTCGTCTTTTCCATTTTTGAGTTTTTCATATATACAGTTGTATGAAACGCGGTTGAGAAATTAATAAAATATTTAATTGAGACACGTTACGACTCGGTAAGTCGTCCTCGGACAATTTGCCAATAAAGAAAGGAACTTAAATGAAAGCGGCTTACCTAAATCTTGTCAGAGCTTCCTCTCTTCATTGACGTCTCGCAGGTGAGCTCACCGTAGCGTACGTCAAAAAATGCCGGTCCTCTCAATTCGGAAAAAAGATATTTTCAAAGAAGGGGTTATAAAATGCGGGATAACTGACTTAATGAGGTTCAGACAACGTTCACACATATAATCATAGTAATAAAAAACATATGACTGTATATTTTTGTAAGCGGTTAACAAAACAACTAATTTAGGATGCAGTGTACAAATCACCCGGAATTATATACAAAAAGAAATCATAGAAAATCCAATATCGAACTAAACATACCGCCCACCCAAAATTGATAGCAATTTTGTAATTAGGTAACAATAAACTTTAGAACAGAAGAAGCGAACTTGCAATGTAAAATATGTACAAAAAAGAACTAACAAAACAAAAACATGATATACGAAAAGTAAAGTAAAGTTTAGTTTATTGAAAGGGGAACTAATTTATTGGTAGGCCGTGTAATTGAACAGTAGGTGGTTCGTAGTTGCACCACCCGTACTACTCCATCACGACTAGGTAGAAGTTTTTCAACTCTTCCCAGGGGCCATTGCAAAGGCTTGGTGTTCTGCCCAACAATCATAACCACATCGCCTATGGCAGGATTCGGGGAATTTTGGGTCCATTTAGGTCGACTGATCATAGTCTGGAGGTACTCATGACTCCACCTCTTCCAGAAGCTCTGGAGCGATTGTTGGAGAACTTGCCAGCGGGGTAAGCGGTGTAGATTGGTGTCTGTCAAGTCTTCTTCCGGCGCAGCCAATAGTGGTCCTCCAATGAGGAAGTGTCCAGGGCTCAAATAGTCGACATCGTCGTTGGGGTCGGACGAAATAGCGCAAAGCGGACGGCTGTTAAGAACGGCTTCGATGCGGGTGATCAGCGTGGTGAATTCTTCAAAAGTTAGTGTCCGACTTTCCATAACGCGAACTAGGTGGCGCTTCACGGATTTGACACCAGCTTTCCAAATGCCACCAAAATTAGGAGCCGCGGGCGGATTGAAATGCCAAATAATCTCACGTTTGGCTAAATTGTAGTGAATATCTTCAGCGTGTCTCTGGAGAAATTGATGAATAGAGATATTCGAAAATAATCCACGATGAGCGATAAAATGGTACAACACAGCAAGTAATGCACTGGTGCTAAGATCGGAGACGAATTCCAAATGGATCGCCTTATTGACCATACAGACGATGAAGCAAATGTAATCCTTCCGGCGGTTACTTTCCTTAATCTGGAAAGGGCAAGCAAAATCAATCCCAATATTGGTGAAAGCGCGGACATGGAAAAATCCGGAAAGTGGTAAATCTGGCATTAAAGGTTGGTTTGCCGTGACCTTGAGTTTGTAGCATGACAGGCACCTAAATATGCGCATCCTGATTAGTTGACGATGTCCTGGTATCCATAATCTTCGTTGCATGAACGCCTGCTTTACGCGAGCGCCTCCGTGAATTGTGGTTTGATGATACCAGTCACATCTAAGGGTTGCTAAATGCGATTTCTTGTGCAAAATGATGGCGTGCTTGGCATCATACATGAGCTCTGAATGCCTGAGCCTGCCGCCCACCCTGAAAAACCCCAGGTCAGGTGGGGTGATCTCTACAATGGCGGTTACCCTATTGGCGATGAATGTTTTCAATCGGTGTGGAGGAGTGTGGATCCAGCAGCGAACGACTGTGGAGTTCATAAATAAATGCGTCGCTGTGGTGGTAATGGCGGTTCGGAACACTTCGAGGGATTCAATAAGGCGGCCTAATAGCAAAGATGCACAGAGTTCCAAACTGGGAATAGTAAGGCTTGGTTTAAGGGGTCCGACTCTACGTTTAGCCTTAATTTTTATATTCGCCAAGTCCAGCTGAAGCTTCGGCTTGGTGTATAAGCGGTCATTCAATGATAATCCAAGGGTATCCTTGGCCGGAGCGTCGAAAATTACGTGGAGTTTCGTATTAGAGCTGGTATCTTTTACCACAGCATGATGCGGGATGACATATGGTGAGGGTTGGCAAGCTAATTTCAAGTGTGGCATGTCCAAATACTCCTGGAATAAGGCGTTATTTTGAGTTTCTAAATCTGTCCGCTTGAGCCTGATCTCCATGTTCAGAAGTCGTTTATGAGTGGTTTCGTGGTAATTTCCCAGCCTTGGAGCCTTGGTGTTTCTAAAAGAAAGAGAAGCTATATATTGGCTAGAGGGTGTTCTTTGGTGGGTGTTCATAAAATGTAGCTCACACAATTCGTCTTCGGGGTTCTGCGGTGCTACTGATGCGACCTCTTCAGTCTTCCAGAAACGTTGAAGTGCAATGTCACGTAGCGAGGTGCAACCTAAAAGCGATACGACCCTTTTTTCTGCTGGTTCGGTAATTTTCCCCAATAAAATCCACCCTAAGGAAGTTTTCACAGCTGACGGATTACCCCTGATGACGGAATTATTGTCGTCGGAAAGGATTTCGGAATAGAGGTCCGCACCCAGAAGAAAATCTATTTTCCCTTTTACGTGAAAAGCTGGGTCGGCCAATAACATGGAGGAAAATCGATTTTTGAATTCATTTGAGAGCGTCGTAACCGGCAAATCTGCACAAATTTCATGAAGAACAACGGCTTCTGCGGATATAGAATTGCCTCGAGTGTGTTTAGGGGTCAGAGTGCAAGAAACCATTTTCGTCTTGCTAGTCGTAGCATGGTTGCCGATGCCTGTGATGTTCATTGGGCAATTCTTGAGCTTTAAATTTAACCGTTGGGCCATTTCCCTGGTTATGCACGACACCTGAGAACCAGGATCCACAACTAGACGTATAGGAACCTTCCTACCATCCGAAGCTGTAAGAAAAGCCTCTGCTGTGCCCAGCAATACGGTGGAGTACGCAGTACTGGATGGGGGAGTATGGGCACTGCAAGATAATGCTTGCGTAGGAGGCGGATTTTCAAGTGACTCCCTAAGTGGGGCTGTGAAAGTAGAGCGGTGTAAATGCGAATGATGTTTCGAGGATCCACATGAGATGCATTTACCTTTGGAGTTACATTTTGACAACATGTGGTTTCCGAGGCAATTAAAACATTTTCTCAAAGTTTTCACAGTCTCCCAGCGGGCATCTACACTTTGCTTCAGAAATGTTTCACAATGATGTAACTTATGTGAAGATGAACAAAGCGGGCATACAATATGAGCGGTGGAACATTCGGTGGAAGCTGATTTATTTGGCGGTGAAGAAGAAGTTCGACTGTGATGCGGGTTGGTCGTGATCAAAGCGGTTGTTCGTGGGAAATTTGCACGTTGGTTTGGATTAGACTCAGTCCTAGTTGGAGAACTCAGTTCGAGAATTTTGCAACGTTCAGTTAGAAAATCCGAAAATTGTTTATATGTTGGATATTGAACCCCTGAATACTTGGCTTCGAATAATTTTTTGCTTTCCAAATCCAAGCAACGAAGACCGAAATGAAGCAGAAGTGTATCAGATAAGTCTGGTAGGTTCAAGGCCTTGAGTGCAGCAACATTGGTTAGGAAAACGTCAGATAACCTTTCCAAATTTTGAAGATTTTCTTGGGAAAGCGGTTTAAAATTCGTAATTTTTTCCAAGTAAAAATTAGCCAACAGCCGGTTGTTTTGGTACCGATCAACTAAAGTTTCAAATGCAATCTGATAGTTATCATCGGACAAATGAATCGATTCGATTAATTTTAAAGGCGGGCCTCTCAAAAATGAGCGTAAATAGTAAAATTTCTCAGATGAGGCCATTTGTTGATTTTCATGAATAAGGGACCGAAACAGAGAGTAAAAATTGGGCCACTCTTGAAGATCGCCGGAAAATATTTGTAAATTGATTTTTGGAAGTTTCGCATGTCCTATATCGGGTCTCTCATTTTTCGTAGACAGGCTAGTACTAGTAGCTGGCTTAGCATACTGCGAGGCTACTGCCTTTGCTGAATAGTATAACTCGTCGCAGGCTTGAGATCTAGCAGCCGTGTCGAAATTTTCGAGAGATTCTGTTTTAGAAGCAAATTCCATAATTTGATCTTGAATTTCATCAAATGATTGGTAATCCATGTCAATTCGTTCCATTCGGGATAAAAAAATGGGAAAATTTTCCTTTGTAAGATTTTTCGATAAGTCATAAGCCGTTTGAATTTTATGAAAATATTTTTCCCTCTTTTTAATTAAAAACTTAATTTTATCTTCCGCCATCTTGAAATAATTTAAAATAAAAGTGAGACAAAACTGTACAGAAAAATATTTAGGAAAAACAAAGTTTAACTTTGTTCAAATATCAACTAATTTAATTGTACTATTTTCTGGAGAGAAAAAATGAATTTGCTAAATTGTACCAAATTTATATAAAAATTGAAGTTCGCTTCTTTCCGAAACTGAACGAAGTCGTAATAGTTGGGAGAAGCAGCGTGAGGTGAGGTTAGAAGAGGCGTAAGCAAGTCTATCTGAACGGCCTCGTGGTTGCTATGCGACATATAAAAAAAAAATGAAAAATTAAATTTTGTTTGGTTAAGTTCCGAATTGAGAAAATAATTAACTAATTTTCTTAATTAATTAATCCGGCCCCGGAGGACCATAACTTTTGTATGAAACGCGGTTGAGAAATTAATAAAATATTTAATTGAGACACGTTACGACTCGGTAAGTCGTCCTCGGACAATTTGCCAATAAAGAAAGGAACTTAAATGAAAGCGGCTTACCTAAATCTTGTCAGAGCTTCCTCTCTTCATTGGCGTCTCGCAGGTGAGCTCACCGTAGCGTACGTCAAAAAATGCCGGTCCTCTCAATTCGGAAAAAAGATATTTTCAAAGAAGGGGGTTATAAAATGCGGGATAACTGACTTAATGAGGTTCAGACAACGTTCACACATATAATCATAGTAATAAAAAACATATGACTGTATATTTTTGTAAGCGGTTAACAAAACAACTAATTTAGGATGCAGTGTACAAATCACCCGGAATTATATACAAAAAGAAATCATAGAAAATCCAATATCGAACTAAACAACAGTTTTATCTTAATTAACACAGTACACTTAATTTTTATACAATCACCTGAGAAAAAATCTCTTTTCGTTTTTAATGTCTTATTTTTTCCAACATTCTGGACTTAGAAATAGCAATCGACAGGCTTAAAAGAAGAAAGGCTCCTGGATTGGACAATCTTCCATCAGAGTTGTTCAAAGATGGAGGAGAAACCATAAGAGCCAAACTATTAGATCTAATCCAGAAGATATGGGAGAAAGAGAAAATACCAGAGGCTTGGAAAACAGGTCTAATATGCCCTATCCTAAAAAAGGGGTCCATATACGAGTGTGGGAATTACAGAGGCATAACGCTCCTTCCTGTTGTCTATAAGGTAATGACCAACATACTGCATAATCGAATATATCCGTATTATGAAAACACGGCAGGCGACCAGCAAGCAGGATTCAGAAGAGGAAGGAGTACGCTAGACCAGATATTCATTCTGAAACAGGTACTCGAAAAACGATGGGAAGTAGATCAAGATGTACACGCGTTATTCGTGGATTTCAAAGCAGCATACGATTCCTTGGACAGAAGCTGTTTATGGAAGATCATGACTGAGCTGGGTATTCCCGGGAAGTTGGTGAGATTGACGAAGGCGTGTGCAGACGACCCCCGATGCAGAGTCCTGATACAGGGAGATGTGTCTGAGGCCTTTGAAGTTGGAACTGGCTTGAGGCAGGGAGACGGACTCTCACCTTTACTGTTCAATATAGCCCTTGAAAAGGTGATAAGAGCAACATCAAGAGAGAACGGTGGGGTGCACGTCGGGAAGGTACATAAAATTCTTGCATACGCCGATGACATAGTAGTCCTCGGAAGTAATGAAAGGGATATCGAGAGACTCGCTAAGGTGCTTATGAAAGAGGCAAACCAAATCGGCTTACAGGTAAATGAGGAAAAAACAAAATATATGATAGTAAGCCGTAAAGTCCACCCCAGAAACAGCATCTGCGTGGATCGCAAACCGTTCCCGAAAGTAGATACCTTCAAATACCTCGGCTCCACAATAACCACAACTAATGCCCTACTGACTGAGATAGACCAGCGTATAACAAGTGCAAATAGAGCATGCTTCGCTCTTTCAAGAGTATTGAAATCCCGAAGTATCTCTAGGAATTTAAAATTAAGGGTGTATAATGCTGTAATAAAGCCGATTCTGATATACGGCTGTGAAACGTGGGCTCTCACCAGCACCCTAGAAAGCAGAATCGAGAGATGCGATAGAAAAATACTTCGCACGATAACAGGAGCGGTATGGGATGAGACTCTTAACTCATGGAGGAGAAGGACCAATAAAGAATTGCACACGGAAACTGGTCAGGCGATATCTCAGGATATGAGAGCAAGAAGGCTAAGATGGACGGGGCATGTAGCTCGAAGTGATCCGTCAGGAAGCCTCTACACAACTATGAATGCCGGAATAGTTGGCAAGAGACCACGTGGGAGGCCAAAGACCAGATGGATTGACAGGGTCAACAAAGATGCTGCGGAGCTACATGTAGCAGACTGGAAATCAGCGGCCCAGGATAGACAGAGCTGGAGAAGGCTGGTAAAGGCGGCGAAAGATCTACAAGGTCTGTAGAGCCAACCGAAAAAAAAAAAAAAAAAAAAAAAAAAAAAAATTTTTTCCAACGCTTAATACATGCTAGTTTTTCAATACTTTACCGGTATAACCCAGATTTGTTCTTAAGCCCTAACTTCTATATTTGAAGTAAATTTTTGTCTATAATACCTAATTTTAGAAGACTTTATTTGTATCGGATTTAAGATAAATATTTTTTAATTATTGATCTATAGTTTATTATACGTACAAAGAAGCCAGGTTGTGTCCAAAACGGATATCCTTATAAAATATTCTAGAAGACGATGCCAAATTCTATCTTATAATAATACCCCCCAAAAAAATCTATCCCTTTTGATGTTTTTTTTTTTCTTTCTAAGGAAAGGAGAGAAAGCATTGTTACAGAGTTGACAAGAGGAAGGGATCGGAGACAGCTCACTCTATTGTCGTCTCTTCCAACTTCCCACCGAAATTTAGCAGATAGGAAGTTTCAACCTGGAAGCGAAGCACAATTTTTTCAATAAAAAGACCTTATGTGTCTGTGTCGTATATGTTTGTATATTTATGTGTGTGTTTTGGGAATAATAACATGTTATAGGTTATGAAGTAGTTATATACAAGGTAATATTTTTAAAAAAATGAATCAAATATTTTCGAATTATATTTTGAAAAATTTCACTTACCTCGCTTTTCGGTGAAAATGTATAAAGTTTGAATTTAGTTTACTTGGAAAAGTCCATTGAATATACCTAAGTTAGCCGCTTCACAACCTGACAGATGACCTTAGTATAATTAAATTGAATAATATATCCTTGGTTAAGCTGTTCTTCGGAAGGGGAGTAAAATGGCAGTCCCGATACTGTGCGGTGCCAGCTGCTTGTTAAAGATCTCTATCCTAACTATACCTGGTTTGGCAAAATTTAAGACCTCCTACTGTAGCATCGTCCAAAGGGACGTTAACCCTAGAAAGGTAACCTACGTCGAATCGACGTAAAATAATTTGAATAAGCGGGCTAACTCTTTTAAATTGCACGGACTGTTCTCGCCAAATCATTTGGCGCACAGAAAATATGGTTATCTTTCTAGGGTTAAAAAACAAGCAAAAAATAATTACTTTTTCCTACTTAAAAATTTTTTTTTTTTACAGTGCCACAAATGTAAAATAATAGTTTTTGTATTATGAGCAAGCTTCCATTTTAACGGATTTGTCATACAAAATTCGTAATAAATATGTCATTAAAATAATTTTACGTTCCAGTTTAGTGAAAACCGAAAATCCTGGTTCAAATCCCGCTGCTGGCAACACTTATTTTGTCTGTTAGTATCCGGAGATAGATCATTTAGAGGATTTAGGACCCTCCAGGGTCTCACCCAGACCGTATAAAGTGATTACCCAAAATAAGGGATAACCGTTGTCGATGGAACTGTACAGTCTCTACCATGTACTGAACCCCAGACCCCTTTTACGGTATGTAGTGGTACAGGTTTTAAAAAAAATCATTTTATAACATTTGACAATAAAGAGACCATTAGATTTAAACTCAAGGTTTTAGGTGTAATTTATTTTTATTTCTGATTTAAATGATTTAGATAAACAACAGAACATCTGTTGGCACTGGAACCGCTCTAGAACTCTCGAATTTAGCAACACCCAGATGTCATTTTTTTTATTTTTTTGTTTTTATTTTGTGGAAACTATCCAAAATAAGTTAATTTTATATCCAGAATAACGGCTCTGTAACTAAATAAAGGTTGTCTGTATAGTGTTCATAAATATGCAGTTCATCTGGGTTAAGTTAGCACCTAAATAATTATAATGAATATACTTTGAATACCGATTCATATATATGTTTATATATGCTATATTAGGATTCTGATAAAATAGGATTGCCATAAAATGCATACATAAATTAAATGATTGCTACCTTAGTGCTACTTAGTGAGCTAGTTTTTATAGCTATCAGTTTTAAAGATTCATATTTTAACTTATCCCTTCTAAACCCCAATACGGTCTTTACGATACATAGCAATGCGCAAATACTTCCAAACAACATTTGAATAAAGTAAAGTTATATTGAAGAGTGCAATTTGTCTGGGGGTGCAGTAATTTCCCTCCTTAGCCCTGAAGATGGGCTACACTGTAGGCCGAAACGTTAGCACTTATAATAAATTAGTTAACCTTACTTAGTGTTACTAATGACCGCACCCCCAGACAAATTGTACCCTTCATTACGATCTTACAGTCAACCATTTTCCTCTTTATCTTAAAGTTACATTGAGTGATGTGTAGTGCATTATATTTCATTACGAGGAAGAAAATCTTCGGGGTGGAGGTAAAAAAAAAAAAAAAAATCATCTCTTATATAGGGAGAACTGTTTATTGGAAATCCGACGTTTCGACCCAGATTGCATATCTTCTTCTGGGCTAAATATACAAGATATATATACATAAAACCAATATGTGATAAGGAATAACAGTATATGTAGTAATATTGATGGAATAATATTATATGTAGTAAGTAGTATAAATAAAAATCAGAGTGGATTGAATTATATAATAACAAAGTTTAAAACGGAATGAGGTAATATCAAATCTTATTTTTTTTATTATTTATTCATTGATATTTACAACTATATTACAGTAATATAATAAGTAAATTGGCTGAGTGATACATAATGACATGTGAAAATGACAAGTAGAGAAACTACCCACTGGTAGTACTCAAATCGCATGTTCAACTAAGAAGGTCACGTGGCCATCTTCTTCTCAGACGCCTAGGAGGATTATCGGGAATCGAAGAGGAATATCAAATTAAAAATTAAAAATTAGATCTGTACTTATAGTAAATTAAAATAAATAAAACATTATAATGATTGGATTAGTAATTTTTAATTATATTTACTACATACATATTCTGTTATTAATTACCATACTTTCATTTTATTTTATATTTAGCTTGTATATTTAGCCCTGAAGAAGACCTGGGCTGTGGGTCGAAACGTCGGCTAAGCAATAAACAGTTCTCCCTATATAAGAGAGTTTTCTTGACCTCCGCCCGGGTCATTTTCTTCCTCATATTCATAAGGTCAGCTAATATTAATTAAAAAATATATTTCATTACGTTTATTGTTCTTTTTATTGTTATTATATAATTATAAACTATAATTCAACTATAGTTTATGGACAGATATAAATAATACAAATACTCTATACCGAGGAATTCTCCCATAGCCCTTTAACCAGAGGAAGCCCCATCAATCGCAGCCTAACTGACAAGATGAAAATCAATCTTATCCCTTCGCCCTAGCTTCTCTCTGCTCTTAGCTCGCTTCGGATGTAAAACACATTCCATGTAAGCAACGTTTTGACCCACAACGCATTTCTTCTTTAGGGCTAAAATATACAAGATACATTGTACATTAATTGAAATGATATGTGATAGTAACTATAGGGTTCCCCATTTTTGTTACATGTTTTTTTATTACTCATAGCCTTAGGTGTCTATATATATATTGGTATTCTTTACTACCTATTCTCTACAACTCCGGTGAAGAAGTGGTTAAGTCTATTTTTCTGTATAATTGATTTCTTGTACTTAAGTAAGTGGAATTGAGTTATTTTCGTAGGTAAGAAATGGCTAAGTATGGTATTGGCTTGAAAAGGAGTTATTGTTTATATTACAACTCCATTTCAAGCCCAAAACTGTTAGAATGATAGGATTCCGGTTAAAGTGAAAGCAGTTAACTCTCTCTGGACAAAATCCGACTTGACCACTTATTCACTGGGGCTGTTGATGTGATACTTGGCTTATATTTTTATAAATAATTACATTTAAAAAAAACGCTTCTAGTCTAGCCTCAGCTTTCACTAGCCCTGAAGATGACTCACAAAGTGGGTCGAAACGTCGGCACAAAATAAAATACGTACCCACTTATTTAGTGTTTAATATGACTGCACCCCCAACTATTTCCTTCCTTATTCGGATCTTCCAGTCAGCTATCTCCTCGCATACATTAAAAAGTGTTTATCATATTGCCTTTCGACTGCTCTTAGACCTCATGGACACCAGAAAAATGTTGGATAGAAAATATAGGATTGAAACATCTTCATAACAAACTATTATGTTAAAATATATACATCTTACTACTATCAATAATGATAATGGATAATAAAATTAATTGCTGTATAATAAATATAATAGACATAAAAAAAAAAGCAAGATTCACCATCAATAGTAATAATGACTAATAAAATAATATCTAAAATTATATACCAGATTCACCCCCCCCCCCATATTTGTTTGTGATTGAAACGTGCAAATGAAAAAGAAAGAATAAAAAAAATTAAAAATTTCCATGTTTGATCGGCTCTATCATTAACTGAAACTACACCCAGAATCTGGTGTGACTACAGTATAAAGGAAATTCATCTGGCTTCGGATCAGGCCACGAAACTTCTCAGTAGTACCAGCCTTCAACTCTGACTTACAGGGGGGAAAACGGTCTTAAAAAGGCTTATTCTAGCTTACATAAGCTTTTTTTGTTAAGCGTTAACAGAGTCAGGCACGGGAAATGATTTGTAAGCACGTCTCGACTAGAGATTAGAGCCTTAACAATATAATTTCTTAATCTAAATTACTATTTGATTTATCTTTTTCTTTTTTTTTTTTTTAGTTCATTACAATCATTTTAATATTTTATACGGAATAGTTGTAGGGAATGCTAATGTCGGAAAAAAATAATAATTATAGAACATTGATATTTACAAACTTTATATTATTTTTAAATATTTTCCCTTAAAAAAAAATTTAAAAATAATCACTATCAAAAGAACAATAAATAAAAATAAATTATAAATTATTTTTTACAGTTTACCCTCACTCGCCTTTACCTTTGTTCGTAAACAAATGACTTCCAGCTTTAGTGTAGTAGAATGCAATTGACTAGTTATGCACTGGACGCTGAACGTGCCGTTTAGTTCACACGGACACCTGAGTATCCATAGTATAGTAGCTGGGCGAGCCCCAGGAGGATCTGCAGATTCCACATATTCTTAATCGTCTTAACACATGTACATGACATGTCAAAATTACAAAAAAAAAAAAAAAGAAATACAAACTTGATCGAAAAAAAAAATCCTTTCGATCAAAAACTTTTAATCCAAAAGCTACAGTTACCAGGGGTCGTATCCAAGCCAGACAAATCCTTTCTCTTCACCGATCCTATATCCCCCGCGTTCTCGTAATTTTTGCGATGTATACACGAGGAAGAATGTTCATTCAACATTACTTTAATTAGGATCTTGTTGACTTAGGTCAATGTTATATTTATAATTTTTTTGTATTTATTGTTCTTTTGATGGTAATTACTTTTAATTTTATGACCAGGGTTCGAATCCTGGCCAGGAAAAATATTTTATCTTCAAAATAAAAAAATTTAAAAATAACCGCCATCAAAAGAACAATAAATAATTTATCATATCCGTATTCGAACCCGGGATCCTCATCAGTGTAACTCAGCGCTCTATATACACAGAGCTTCTTCTTTCCCCATTTAGAGTGATAAGAGGAAATAAATATATGAGAGGATATAAATGATCCAAGAAGAAGAAATAGGAGGGAAAGCTCTGCGGAAAATAGGTCCCTGCGGGAAAAGAAGAAGAGCTCGAGAGCGCTATATTTCCCCTTCCTGGAGGCAGCAGAAGGTAACTCCTTACCTCGAATTAGAATGGAAATCCACAGGATCTTTTCGGCGATGCGTTACAATTTGAGACCTGAGTTATTACAAAAGTTGGGGGAGGTTCGCTAGTGTTCAGTTCGAACGGCCTCATAGTTTGTATTAGGTCACTCTGGGGAGTCGTTGAGGATTCGAGGGAACTTTTTTATTGTTGTATTATGTTGAATTAAAGAACTCTGAGTTACTGAGCTGTAGATCCAGCAGATAAATCATTCATCATCTAAAGACCATTGAATCTATCCTGGTGGATCTGCAAAACTTGGGGCTCACCAATTATTTTTGGCTGTACAACAGATCAGGTCCGCAGGTTGTAGCTTCAAGTTATGTCATCAAGTTTTAACTTTTTATTCGTTTCTTTTTTAATAATATTTTCGAAAATAAAATTAATAATTCCGACTTCCACTTACTATTAAGGTTTTTTTTTGTTTTATATACTTTTATTTTTAAGAGAAATGATTTGCCCTTGCCGGGATTCGAACCGATGACGTCTCCGTCTGTGTTGCAGTGCTCTAAACCACTGAGCTACCAGGGGTCGTATCCAAATCAGACAAATCCGTTCTCTTCATCGATCTTATATCCCCGTGTTCTCGCAATTTTTGCGATAAATACACGGGGAAAAATGTTCATTGAACATTCTTTTAATTAGGATCTTGCTGACATACGTCAATATATTATTTATAATTTTTTTTTATTAATTGTTATTTGTATGGTAATTTAAAAAAAATTTTTTTTGTTTTGAAGAGAAAAGCTTTGCCTAGGCCGGGGTTCCAACCTGGGTCGTCTGCTTTTCCGTTGCAGTGCTCTAAACCACTGAGCTACCAGGGGTCGTATCCACGTCAAACAAATCCGTTCTCTTCACCGATCCTATGTTTTTTTTATTTATGAATTTGGCCATCTATGGACCGCACAAAACTCACGACTTATGGTGTTTCTTTCTTCCCAGTAAAGTGGAGCGTCGAATATCCGAACGTCAGTTATTCGAACGTTCAATTAACGGACTTTTTTTTTTATTTGTTTCAAATGTAATTTTAATTAACTTGATCAGATAACCCAGTTACGTATTAGTATTGTTAAAATTATTGTTATATTAAATACAATTTTACGAAAAATAAAATGATTTTTTCCATGAACGTCAATCATTTCTCGCAAAAAAAATTATCTGAAAAAAATCTGCCTGTTTGTAACAATTCGATCTAGTAGCCATGCTTTTTAAGAATGTATGTATTTTGTGCGTTAGTCTGTTTGGGTCCATTCTTTCTATATGTCCCATGAACTGAATTCTTCGCATTCGCATTGTGTCTGTGATTTTGGAATTTCTTTTATATATTTCTGTATTAGGCTGTATTAGGCTATAATGTACACCATCTATGGTTCTTGGCCCTAGGATCTTTCTCAATAGTTTTCATTCTTTCACTTCTATTTTCTGTTTTAGAGTTTTATGTTGGAGACTGAGTGTCTCTGCGCATAGAGAGCTTCAAGTTTATGTTATCCGACATTACAGTTGTATAATGTCGGATTTTGTTTGTTCCAGGAGAGGCTCTTTTTATTGTATATATTTTTTGTTAAATGAAAAGCGGTTTCCAATTTCTGGAGTCTGGATTCAATAGATTTCTTTTCATTTCAGTCTGGTGTAATTCATTCACCTAAATATTTAAATTCGTTTACTCGAAGGATATTATTGTTGCCAATTTGGATTTCATCTGGTGCATTTTTGATGTCTGTCTAAAATTTTGTTTTCTCAAATGAAATTTGTAATCCAATTTTTGCTGCTTGTTCTTGTAGTAGTTGAAGTTGTAACCTATTTTAATTTTAACTGTTTAGGTATTTTTATCATTAATACTTCGAAAAGACCAATTCTTGATCAAATGACTGTCGAAATATAAAAATTTCCCATAATTACACTATTTTCTTCAAAACTCAGGATTATTTTTATTTTTGAGAATAAAAAAAATGAATAATATGTTAAAACTTACTGGGACCTTACTCGAAGCGACGACCCCCTGGTGCCTTAAATGATTACATTAAGTATTAAGCTGCATGTCATTGCAAGTCCGTATGCAGTACTTAATTCTCAGTGTTGGCCGAGTTATGAACCGATTTATATCGAAGCAAGTTTTACAGTGATTGGTTATGTATCTAGTTTATTCAAACTATTTTTCAATTATTATAGTTACTTATCACAGAAATTTCTATGATTTATGTATATAATGGATCGGAGGCATGAATAATGGCCAAGCTGATATAGCATGATCTCTTAGTTTTCGAAATAAAGATCCTCCAAAGAATCTTCGGTAGAGTGTACCTAGATGGAAACTGGTGAAGGAGAACAAACAATAAGGTTTACTCAATGTACAAGGAAGCAGATGTTGTTTCCCCTTAAAAATTTGAAGACTGCGATGGGCTGGTCATGTTGCTAGCATGGGAGGTGAGGCCATTCCAAAAAAGGCTTTTAAAGAACCCCTGTACGGCACGAGAAGAAGGGGAAGACCGAAGCTGAGGTGGTCGGATAGTGTAGAGAGAGACACGAGGGATATTCTGGGAGTCATATGCTGGATTACAGCTGCGGAAAGTAGAGACGGCTGGAAGAAGCTGGTAGAGGAGGCCAGGGGTCGTCACCTAGTTGTAGCGCCATAGAATAATAATTTAGGTTGATATGATAATTTATTTTTTAAATGATTCGACTTTTCATACTGTCAAGTTTGGAAAAACGTTTCGATAAACTTATTTATATAATATTTATTCTTATTCAGATTGCTTTTGTTTTGAATTTTCTCCGCGATTGTTTTTTATTTCTTTTCATTTTTTAAGGATTGAAAGATTCATTCTAATAGTTTTGTCTCTTATAGAGATCCTATTCGGTGGAACTGGACCGTATTCTGCCATGCTATTTCCACTACTAAACCTATCAGGACTTACTATAGGTTCATCTTATACCTATCTACGTTGATAGATATAAGATGATTTTCTATGTCTCTGTGTCGGTGTGTGCGTGGAGAGGACTCCTTAAAGGATTGGCTGTGCCTCAAGTTGAGGGTGGACAAATGGGATTCGATTTCCAAACCCCCCCCCCCCCCCCAGATCTTACTACGTCCCCTGCAGCGGCGCCCATCCATCAGCACCGCTTGATTCCACTCATGGCGGTCTGTCACGATTTGTACTCCAGCGGGAATCATCACTTGGGGAGTACTGCATCACACTACGCACTACAATATGTTAATTGACAATCGTCGCTTAAATACTACCTAGAAATATACATCTACAGCCCCAATGAATAAGTGATTAAGTCGAATTTTCTTCAGAATAAGTAAATTGTACCGAGGCTAACAGAGTCGTGTCATTTTTTTTTAGTAATGAACACTTGAAATTTAGTTCTAATGTAAGAAATAACTTCATTTCAAACCAATGCCTGACGTATAGCCACTCTTGCTCTTACACGAATCCGGTTCCCAAAGAAAATTGAACTCATTTTGGGGAAAATTCGAGTTAGCCGCCTTAGATGTACGGATAAAGCGGCCGTTAGCCACTGATAAAGAAGCTAATAATCGATAAAGAAAAAATATTCGAAACTCACACCCTTCAGGTTACCAAGCAATTACTTAACCAAAGATTATTAAATCTCTTGCAATAAAAAAATAGATGGATCCATCCACCATTTCTTTCTTATTCTTCATCTTTCTCCTTTTATTCATTCGCTTCTAAAGTGACTAGTTAACTGATTAGTGTGTCTAGCTAGCTTTAATTATATTTGAACGAATATTCACAGGTTCAATACCTTCTGGGCCTGTGTCGTGGGAGCTTGTACTATTTCCTTGAAAAAATAATTGCTACTTTGTAAAACATTCTGCGCACGTTTAAATAAGACCCGTTTTTTCTCTGTTTTGTCGTGATCTTTTTATAGCTCGTAAATCTCTGGTATCATTCCTGATAGCTATATGAATGATAATTTAACTGTTACAATTTTAAAACAAAGCTACAAGAGAAGTCATCCAGATATTTTTTTTTATCATTTACTTGTTTGTTTGTTCATTTAACGTCACTTTATGCTGCTATGGCTAATCGGACGATGCTACAGTGGGAGCTCTAAATTTTGCCTATCCAGGTTTTATTAGGATAGGGATTTTTAACGAGTACCTGACATCGTACAGGCTCGGGATCCCCGTTTAACGTCCCTTCCGAAGGACGGCGTAACTAGGATATTTTACTCCCTTTAAAAAATCCTAGGGCCACCTGCCGGGCTACGAACCCGCGATCTTGGGTTTAGTAGTTTGTTACGCTAACCACTAGACCACAGGTCGCCCCCTATCATTTACTTGGATGAGGGATGTAGCATTGAAAATCCCAGGTTCGAATCCTTCTGTGGGTGATGAATTATTTAATCTTTTCACAGCCGTAGATGGATCCTCTGGAATCTTCGGATGGGGCTTACCCATCCTCTACTAAGTTATTATAGGAAAATTCTTGTTATCGGTTGTGATCCATGTGCAACCATTTAATAGTTAATACAGTTTATTAATTAAATGGATGTGATAAACGATTAGGTGATAGTCTGCAGAGTTTTATTCTATTAACCTAGTCCACAATTACCTTTGAAAACTATCCTGTATAATAATCATATCTTTTCCAATTACTCTTTGTACAGTGGCGTATTACAACTGTGAATAGTAGAGACTACTTTACGAGCCTTAAAAGGGGGACTGATTGGAGGTGAATCGGCCGCTGATAACACGCCTGTATTATAACTTAACTAATTCATTGCTAGTCACGTACCTCCGCGTCGGCGTCTATTCAATCCCTTCCAATAATCATTCTCTAGAAGAGTCTACGTTGTACGGTGTATACATTATAACGTCAATGGTGAATATTTTAACTGCTTTTATGAATATAGTTGATTGAAGTTCTCTGAAGCCAATTGAAGTAATAGCTCATGGTATGTCATAAAAAAAAAAGCAGACATGGACACCAGTGCCACGTATATGCATATTAAACTATTATAAGTTATGAATTCCGTTTTTTCCATTTCAATTCTAATAATTAATAAGTATTATGTATATATTTCTTCAGAAAAGATTTGGTATTATTTAAATAATATATATCTATTGTCAGATAAAGACAATAGATATGCTTTCAATGATTAAAATTGAAATCTGCCTTTGAATACTTTAAAGCACATTCAGATTCTCCTGATATTCTCTACTTTAAATATTTTAGGTTCTTTAGTATTTGCCTGTAACCTAACGCCGAACCAACCCCATTTTTTTTAGGTTTGTTGTACAGGTTATAAAAAATAAATGTTTTAAGAAAAATGTCTGAATCTTATCTCACTGCATTTTAAATAAGTCATCAACTCGAAATATTGGTATAAGATATAGGTTGTTTGATTTTATTTCTCTATGTAAATTTAAAAACTGTGCTGTATTTTGTAAAACGGCTTAAAGAAATTATTAACAGTGGCTTTGTGGTTTGCCAATGTTTTAAATTTTATACAATTTATCTGTTTACAATATATATATATTTAAATATGTTTATTTTAAAGAGAAAACATTAAGTCTTGGCCGGGGTTCGAAGTCCTAGTCGTCTCTAGCGCGGTGATCTATCCACTGTAAGGCTCGCATCCAATCCACACAAATCCATTCTTTTCACCGATCCTATAATAAATAATCAAAAGAACCATAAATAAATATATACACACACACATTAAAAGTAGGATAAAATACTTAACAAGAGTTAGTGAGAAATATGTATATGAGTTATTTTGGAAATATATTTTATGATAGATATTTATCAGTTATGTATATACCAACTTAAGTAAAGGATTTTTTTTTTAAATTGAATTTTATCGTTGAAACCAATTTTATCTTACGCAAATTACTATTGATTAAATTTAGGAGATAACTCTTTTATCTGTACAAAACTTTTAGCTGTAGTACTTAGGAAAAAATGATTTCATTATATTTCCAGTCTAAAAAAAAACCTGTTCCACTACGACCAATGAAGGTGTTGGGTTCAGCATTGGTAGAGACCGAACCGTTTCTTGGACTTCAGCGATTAGAAAACCCTCCCACAATTAAGGGTACCCTCTTTGTTGAGGCATGGTGAGCCCTAGGAGGGTCTGGAGACCCCGCAGAGTTCCTCCCTGACTGTTAATAGATTAGATATTTTATCTGCCATTACTGGATTTGAATACGGAACCAATTTGAACATTCAACACAATTATTACATAATATTGTAAAAACGTATTTATAAATAACTAACAACCCACCCCAGCTTTGCTCGGGCATATTATGGCTACATAATTTGTCTGTGTAATGTATTTTTTTTTTTACCACATAGCGGCCACTAAGGACCACGTGAATATGATGGTTAGGCTTCTTTGGGAGTTTTGATTTTCTTTCTTCCCATCTCAGCTAATGTACTTTATTATTTAGGAATTATAAAAATAAAAATAAAACCAAATATTTCTTTATATACGAATTTATCATCTTGCAACCCATTATTAGAATTGAAAAGGAAAAAACGGAATTCATAACTAATTATAGCGTAATATGCAGTAATATGAAAGTAGAGAATATCAGGAGAATCTGAATGTGCTTTAAAGTATTCAAAGGCAGATTTCAATTTTAATCATTGAAAGCATATCTATTGTCTTTATCTGACAATAGATATATATTATTTAAATAATACCAAATCTTTTCTGAAGAAATATATACATAATACTTATTAGTTATTAGAATTGAAATGGAAAAAACGGAATTCATAACTTATAATAGTTTAATATGCATATACGTGGCACTGGTGTTCATGTCTGTTTTTTTTGTATGACATACCATGAACTATCACTTCAATTGGCTTCAGAGAACTTCAATCAACTATATTCATAAAAGCAGTTAAAATATTCACCATTGACGTTATAATGTATTCACCGTACACCGTAGAAGACTCTTCTAGAGAACGTTTATTGGAAGGGATTCAATCCATTTACACAAAACCTCGACAAAGTATATACCTAAACCTTCCTGGTGCATCACTCTATCTATTGGTGAAAACCGCATGAAAATCCGTGCAGTAGTTATTGAGTTTACAGCGAACAGACGCACAGTGGAACGAGCGTTAGGGAGGCCTGGACATTCATTAATATCTCCGCTCCTGGTTCTCCTAGAATAAGGCTATTGCTACGGTTTTAAAGCTTTTTGAATGGACTATTTAATTATATGATAAACAGGATCAAACATTTCAGGGGAAACGTGTAAAAATTCTAGATTTGATATTTCGATGTTAGATAATTTGTTATCTAACATTGTACCTATATACTACTAGAATGGGTACAATACAGTATTCTATGGAAAGACAGATACATAGGTATTAAATAAAGTTATACAAAGGAAAAAGTAACAAAACAAATAATATAATTATTAAACAAAATTAATATAATAATTGATAATTACTTATGTTAGTTAATACACTAGGTATAATTGATGCATCAAAATTATAATAAATGTAGGTGCCTATATAAAATTGTTTTATTTAAATAACGAAATAAAAATTTAAAAAAAAAATATAAAAAAATTTAAAAACTTGACGATTTGTTGTAGGGACTATTGCACCTATGTGCACCATTACACATATGTCGTTCAAATACCACACACAAACTAAGTTTCATTGTTAATACTATTATGTTAGATAAGGATTAATTCTCAAGGCCCGGAAAAGAAAAAAAAAAAGAAAAAAATCATTTTCTCGGAAAATAGCACCTAGTAGCAGAATCCGACTAATGGAAAAAAAACTTTAAACATTCTAGTTATTTACTGTGAAGGTAGTTTTTTGGGCGATTTTCGCAATTGATTATTTTAGTTTTATCCCCCAATTTTCATTGAAAATTCCCAGACGTTTGAAATATTGCCAAGTTTTATTTGCCTAAAATATCTTATTATGGATGAGTTGTTTTCCAGTAGGTGCACGATTAATTTAATGCATTACCTCAAACAGTAGATTGCTTTAAAAATATGAGTTTTTAGAAAAATTTATATTTCAATTCAGAATTTTTCATATAAGATTTAATTTCACAATTAATTTATCTATGGATTTTGTTGAGAAGTAGTATAAAGTATAATTTAAGATCAAAATGAAGGACAAATTTAGTTATTTGAGAATTGGTCCAATGTCCAGCAAATGCGTTGATTCGTTCCACTGTGAGACGCGGCCGAGGACTTTGTTTTATGTATGTATAGATCTATAGAAAATGTATAGATGGGGATGCTCTCTTATGGAAAACCTTAAAAATAATATAAAATAAATAAATAGCTAGTTGAGAGTATACTGAATCCTTCATAATTGTAGTAGTGGAAGATGTTTTTTTATAGTTTTTTTTATTAATATTATTTATAATATTCCATTATTACAGTATCAGAGAGGATACGCTTTGGTAAATGAGGCAGAAAATTACATTTCTGTGCGAACCCGATTAGTATTAAGCAGTATATTAAATCATATATATTGTAGTATCATAATCCTTGTAATGGCTATAATGAGGGAGCGGTGTTCAGCCATTAGTGTGTAGGCATTTGTTAATAAGAGTGTAATGAAGCATTTAGCGCTAACATTATAGGGGAAGCAACTTTATGTCTATTGATCGGTCGTGTCCTCAACATTATGATAATGCATTATTATTATTATGTTTATTCATTCAGCATCAGTTTATACTGCTATGGCTAATCGAACTACGCTACGATGTGATTCTTAAATTTTTCCACTCTTGGTATAATGAGGATAGTCGCTCTTTCGACGCACAGTCACCATTTTACGCCCTCAATGAAGAGAACGACATAATAAAGGATTTTTTCTCCCTTTATCCATCCGAAGGGCTGTGAAGCCACGAACTCCGGCAAAGATGGTTGTTATGCTCACCACTACACCACAGGTGATCCATTATACATAACAATAATTAATGGAGCTCGATTTGTATTATAAGCAGATGTTTCTTCATCGTTTGAATGTTAAAGTTACTTCATCTTTAAAAGCAGGTCAGTATAATTTGTATTTAGTAAAAATGAAAATCTGAGTGGCTCGGTGGTAGAGCACTGAGTTGCCATGCCGGAAATCCTGGTTCAAATCCCGCTTCGGGCCATGACTTTTATTTAGTCTGTTTGCAGTGGGAGATGGATCATATAGGATCTAGGACTCTCCTGAGGCTCACCCAGCCTCTATAAAATATTATAAAAATAGGACAAATCTGGCGGTTGAGCGTGAACCAGGACAAGTCACCCACCTCCTTGCAGAACCGTTTTCTATGAAACAGAACAGTCTCTACCATGTACTGAACCCCAGATCAATTCACGGGTTGTAGTGGTACAGGTTTTTCTTAAAAATGAAAAGCGCGTATTTGGCCTAATGAATACTAAGTCTATATATTCTCTATAATAGCGGAAAATGACTCTTAAGTTATGCATGGAAGCGAGGGCCAGTTGCTGACTCTTAGAAATGAAGGGGTATTAAATATGTGGGAGAGGAAAATCCTCAAAAGAGTTTATTGCCATTAAAAGGAAAGGGGGTTATTGAAGGAGAGCAATGAGGAAATAAGAAACTTCTATGAGGCACCGGATATTGTTTCCATCTTAAAAAAGGACAGAACAAGATGACTGGTAAGTATCTGGAGAAAGAACGGAGCGTAATAGAGTCCCTAAAATGAGGATAGAGGTACATCCGGGTGGATGAAAAATAAATCTAGATAGAGTTAGATCTTGATTTCGTTGACTCCAAGACGTTGAAGAATATTTTCTTTCGTTGGATGGCGGAAAATGCAGAAGGGTAGCCGAAGTGTGAGTGGAGGAGAATTGTTGAGGACGCTTAAGTCTTGCAAGGACCTGAATAAGATATATTCAGGATATATTATTATTATTCACTATAATATATATTCATATCAATATATTCACTATAAACCCGAAGGCTCGATGCCGATACCAACAATCTCTGCTTACAAACCTCCGTCCACGGACCACTCCCAAAATCCAAATCCGGCAGATCACTCTTAAAACAATCTTCCCACTTACGTCTCGGTCTACCCCTCAGACGCTTCCCAGTCGGCACAGCGCTTATTAACTTATTTGGAATTCGTTCCTTTCTAACCCCAGCAAATTTATTATTTTAATAATAGTGACGCTATTACTTGAATAATATTAACCGGGTGCATGCTTCGCGATTCCGCGTTGTATAATTTCAAGAATTCTGGCGGATGGAGATCATCTATATCACTAAGGTGTAAAATCAATTATCATTGAATTAGTTGCACAGTAGTTTGATTGAATGCCTTTGAGACTTTTGACTAATTGAGATGTGCTATATATTTTTGTTCTTTATTGGTGTTGATTTTTTATTTATTTTCTACTATTTTTAACATTTAATTTATTTATTTATTACTGCGTTCTACAGTTCTTGAAGAACCTTGGTCTCTGCTATTTTTTTCTGTCTCTGCCCGCTGCAAAAATCCTACAGCGGTTTATACCGATCGCCTTCAGGTCACCCTCCACATCGTCGAGCGACCTGAGACCATCATTCGGTATCTCGTACATCATCTTTCTTGGAGTTCTCGTTAGGACCATTTTCTCCACATGCCCCAACCATCGTAGTCTTTTGAACTGGATGACTTTTACTATATCGGGCTCTTTGTATAGGGTCCTTTAGCTCTTTATTAGACCTGATTCTCCACTTGTCCTCCACTCTGATAGGTCCAAAAATTGTACACATGACTTTTCTTGGCCATATTACAAGGATCCTTTTGCAACCTTTTGTCAGCTACCAGACCTCGCATCCTTAAGTCACCATTGGTCTATATATGAGACACCTTGCCTTTCTTGGCATCCTTTTGCACCACAATATTTTCTGTATACCGAACACACATCTATTCCCCGCCGCTATTCATGCCTTAATATCCTTTTTTACTCTGTCCTTATACTGCCCAGGTACTTGAATTCATCACAAATTATGAAGCGCCTGTATCTGTATTTGATACTTAATAATATAATACCTTGTGTATCTTACTTTTCCGATTTTAACCCGACCCGGCTGAGGTTTATAAAATATTCTAATATTGTTCTCTCGACAAATCTAATAGCTTGTAAATTATACGGAAGAAGCTGAGAGAACAGTTTGTGAGAAGCTAACGATCGCTGGGAGCTAGCGGAGGTCCCCCGAACTAGCCATGAATGGCTAATTTCTCCAGCTACTGAGTTCTTAGCCTCACGTATCTACGAACAATCTTCTTATCTCTCTATATTATTGTGTCTGTTTTTAGTTTAATGGTTTCTAGTTTTTGTTTATATAAATATTTTTCATTTTAAAATTTGATCTCGTGGACTAAATTACTTCATGTTTACATAAAAGAAAGAAAAAAACCTTTATCTAGTCAAAATAAATTCTTCATTTATTAAGTCTTAAGACGTTTCGACTACAAAGTCGTTCTCAATCGTAATAATTTCTGGTTTTGTTCCTCAAAAACCATACTGTAGATAACTAAACAAGTTAAAAGTTAAAAGTTTCTTCATAAATTTTTTTAAAATTTTTAATGTAATTTAAAACAAAATGTCTTTGTTTTAAATGTAGAGTATACTTATTTCATATAGTCCACATATCTTTTCAAAATTGATTGAGTTCAAATGAGCACTAATTATCTAAATACAAATTAGGTATCTAAACCCATATAGCAACAGTAGATCACCTCAGGCCAATATCCAAATAGACTCTTGAATCAGATACAGAAACCTTATTCCAAGACATTCAATCGAGTATTGAGGCAAAGTACGAACAGCTGCGGTGGTTATATTAAAAACAGCTGATTGAAAAAAAAAGTCCAACAGTAGGAAAAACTGACCAATCGAAAATAAATAAACTAAAATAATTAGATTTATTGAGATTTTTTAAGTACTTGAAAGTTTTTTAGTTAAATTTGTTTTGTTCAACTTACCAGCTGATTTTAGTATAACATCTCCAGATGTTCTTTTGTTACAAATTTGTACTAAGACATGACTGTAATTCTTGCAAAAACTGCTCTGCTGTCTCCGTATATTGAGTAGATTGTATGGCTTTAGATGTCCTATTTATGATCTACATCGATGTCAAAAAATGGGAGGCTTCTTAAAAAAAAATTAAAAAAAAAAAACCCAACTTTATTTGCAATTTTACCTATACAAGGAGCATAAGCGTGAATACATGTTCCGGACTACCTTTACATGTTTAAAGAAGAGTGATTTTAATTAATTACAGTTACCTTTTATAAATAAGTTTTACAATAGCAGGAAAAATGTAGAAAAAAAAACCGCTTAAAATTAGGGAGGCTTCTTAATTCGTATTATTCTAGTTGCAACTTAAGTATACTTCACTTTGCATACGAGTATAATTTCCGCTGGGACATAATGAGTTTAGTACTTTAAAGCTCTTAAATACACATATTTATTTCTATAATTTCTAAGCCTCTAAATCCAGTTTTTGAGACAAGGTAGGATAAGAAAGGACACAATGACATCTTGCGCATGTGCCGTTGTCATGGCTACTCCGTAACAATTGAAGCGTGATGACTATATACATACGACACTTAATAAGAATTCTCATTATACTTCAGATATATAATAAGAATATTCATTATACTGCCAGGAAATGAAACTTGAATGAACTTGAACCTGAAAAATAAAAAGTCTCGAATTTAACCCAATTAAGTTTATTTTTTATCGACTGAAGATATAAAGGTCATATACAAAAAAAAACCATTTAAATCACTTTGTTTCTTTCCGTTAAATTTACTTTACGAGAAAAGTTACTGTAAATCAAGTTTATCTGATAAACAAAGTCAACAACTGACCAATGTACACTTTCCTCGAAAGCGATTGGAAACTAAACACGAAGCTTTTAGAGATTATATCGTTTCACATTAATTTTATTTCAAATTATGTTTCCTTGCAAAACTTGTGTATTATGCCTGAGTACGGATCATGTTCGTCTAAATAAACATAAAGCCATTATTTCTCTTAGGGGATTAATGTATGAATGCAAAGATCGTTAATTAGCTTAGTGAGGAGTTTTGTTTTTGATCTATCTTGCTTCTCTCTCTCTCTCTCTCTCTCTCTCTCTCTCTCTCTCTCTCTCTCTCTCTCTCTCTCTCTCTCTCTCTCTCTCTCTCTCTCTCTCTCTCTCTCTCTCTCTCTCTCTCTCTCTCTCTCTCTCTCTCTCTCTCTCTCTCTCTCTCTCTCTCTCTCTCTCTCTCTCTCTCTCTCTCTCTCTCTCTCTCTCTCTCTCTCTCTCTCTCTCTCTCTCTCTCTCTCTCTCTCTCTCTCTCTCTCTCTCTCTCTCTCTCTCTCTCTCTCTCTCTCTCTATCTATCTATCTATCTATCTATCTATCTCTCTCTCTCTCTCTCTCTATCTCTCTCTCTCTCTCTCTCTCTCTCTCTCTCTCTCTCTCTCTCTCTCTCTCTCTCTCTCTCTCTCTCTCTCTCTCTCTCTCTCTCTCTCTCTCTCTCTCTCTCTCTCTCTCTCTCTCTCTCTCTCTCTCTCTCTCTCTCTCTCTCTCTCTCTCTCTCTCTCTGTTATCCTTCTATCTCTCTTCTCTTTCCCTCTCACTCTTAAGGCTCTCAGACTCTCTTAGGCCTTACGCTCATTATGATCGAGTTAGTGTTGGGATTCAGATAAATTGAATTAATTTATACTCCTTCAAATATCTTTAAGTTTATATTTTACACACATACGAAACCATTTTCCACTAAACAGAAACAATATAATACGTTATAACCTTCCACTTAGGGTGTTACAACAAAAGCAATATTCATCACTAGCGATAAACAATAAAACTGTACAACTATTATAACTTTCCTCCTTAGGGGGTCACAACTGAACAAAAACACTAACTGTACTAAGCTTTGTTCCCTTCCTCCTAAGGCATGGACCCTAAGCAATACTCACTGCCTACATGACTTCTAACAGTTAGAATAATGAAAACTTTACTTTATACGTAGTAAGGTCCAAAAGTTTCCGGCCTGGGATAGAAGGAAAGGTGAAAGAAAAAACTGGTCTTACTGTTTTTCAATATATTCTCCTCTAAGTTCAACACACTTAATACAATGCTTTGGAAACATTTCTATACTATGAAAAATATAATTTTCTTCTTTGTTAAAAAAATGTTCTTCCACTGCTGCTTGGAGCTCTTCGTCGGTGTTAAATCGCCAAAATTCATTGCAGCAGTGAACTCGTTCCTGTTTTTGAGCAGCTGAAAGAATTTTCGGAACCCATCTTGCACTAACCTAGTTCATATGCAAATGTTCTTTGATGATCCTCAAAACACTTGTTTTTGTCGCTGCTATTTCCTTGGTTTTCAGTCGCCGGACAGCAAGTGCAGATTCCACAAGTTGGATTGTTTCACAAGTGACAGCTTCCAATGAGCGACCGGGACGCGGGTCATCTTCTAGAAATTCTCTCCCTAACTTAAATAATTTTTATCCATTTTTTCACTGTGGAATACGAGGGGGAGGACTGCCAGTATACACAATCCAAGCGCTGGTTAATTTGCGCAGGAGTAAGACCCTCTTTACAAAAGAATTTAATAACCGCACGGTACTCGAGTTTGAACATTGTAAAAATGGGGAGTTTCCTTCAAGGCTGGGCACTGACTGGCAGGACTGAGGAAGTGCGAGCGATTGGTTAGGAGTGAGCAGGCATGGAGCTATAGGCGTGCAGGTTTGAAGGAGAACAGGGAGCAGGACAGGCCGGAAACTTATGGACCTTACTACATATACATATATTTTTAATAGACAATATACAGTGCAATATACCATTTGGCACTTATTGTATTTATCATTTTCTTTTGCAAACCTCCCATTTGGGATTCTTGTGTAAGCGTTGTTGGAAGGCACTCCTAGCGTGTTTCCTGGCTCCTTATGCACTAATGTTTGTACCAGTAAGTTTTGGTCCCCAGCAAGTGAGTCTTGAAATTTTTTGTAGTTTTTCTTGATCGTGTTTG